>JABCJZ010000534.1:0-14833 GCA_013184445.1 Fusarium sp. NRRL 53497 | reverse complement strand
TTAACTTATAAGATAAATTATTACTTCTAAAATATCTATTATAATCTAAGCTATTTTAGAATAAATAGTAAATTAATAAATGGAAAAATAATATTAATAGCTTATTCATACTCTTAGTATTATATTTATTATTAATATTTATTATTACGCTACTAGTTGCGAATATAGGTTACTGGTCTTTCCCACAACTAAGTAACTCTTCTTATTTACTATAATAACCCCCGATTTCCTAGGTATTGACCTAGTTCTCGACTAAAAACATAGTTGTGGGGTGGTTCAATGTAAGTACCACCGTTTTGAATGGCAGTCTCTTCGAGGGCAGGATCGAAAAAATGACCAAGATTAATTAGATTTAATTGGAGCATAATCCCGGGATCCACTCGGGTCGGCCCGTTTCACGTCGTACTACCCTCGACTAGGCGTTACGAATTGCCGAAATCATCGAAGCATCCTGCTTTTCTGTACAACGAATTACTGCCTTTTATTGATATAAAATTCGTTATGCGAGTACGATGGCATGCTAGTCGATATGACCCTCTTTACGGAAGGCGGCACACAAGCGGGCCAACGTGATGAGTAATTTGGCTTTGGTGCGGGACATGAACATCAATTTCTCTACAGCGGCCTGCTAAGAAGTGTAAGGGGAGTTCACAAACATAGACAGTACCTCAGGAGCCCGAGAATTCTTGTAGTTGAGAAATGCCTTTTCGTACTCGTTAGAGTTATCTTGAATGCTGTAGGCCGAGATTAGCTGGCCTCTCTCCCACTGGAACTTACAGTAATTAGTTTCATTGAACTACATGCGCTGATGCCTCGCTCAACGATGTGTGTTGTGAAGAGTTAATCGAAATTTTTGGCGGGATTGCGTATATAATCAAAAAGATAACGATAAAATGAATAAGAGCAGACCAATATCAGGCAACGGAATAACTGGGTGAAACCGTACTGACGCCTATTTCTATAGACATCCATGGCTTTCTTGGCGATGACGAAGATCCGTGTATTGAGTCACAATGCCCGCCCTGACGCCTCCCACCTTACCCAAGGACTCTCCATTCCCATGACTGTCGAATGTATTGTCTAGCGCCAACTCTATGCCAACTCTATAGGCCCTGTACCAATATCGAGTTTGATACAACTTACAGTGAAGAAGATGTATCGTAGCATTGCAGATGGGCATTTCACGATGTTCTTCAGCTTAGACGACAAAATGGGGCGCCCTCGATCCTCGCACTCCCGCAGGAGTCGCGGCCAAGATGATAACAGCTGATTCAAAAATTGGACAATAGGGATTACCAGCGTGTCCTTAGGGAAGGCGTCCAGAATATTCCGAGAAGACCAGGGAAACTCAGCAAACCAGCGAAGGTGTGAAAACGTAACATACTCGTTGCCCAAAATAGCCTGCAGTTGGTCAAAAGCAGGAGCGATCACATGTGATGTCCCGACGGGATCAAGAAGTCTGTAAACGATAGGTTTGTCTATAGACCAAAGACAACACAGCTGATGGACAGCTATATAGAAAAGATCTCGATTCTTGCAAGCGGCCAGAAGAAGCAGATATCGGCGCCCGTCTGGTTCGATAAGCAGGTGGCTCGTGTCGATCTGTGACGCTTGATCCCTGATTATATCGTGCCAACTCGTCATTTGTTGGCCAAGTCTAGACTGAGCCTGGTAGTTAGCGGCTGAGTCTATTTCAAACAGGCAAACAAAATACACAGCGTCCATAACACATGTGCCTTTCACAAGTCATCACATAGATGCATTGCTTGTTTGACTTTCCATATGCGGCAAAGCTTACAGGGAGAAAGTCGAGAGGAATCCCACAATTAGGTGTTGATATCTCTTGGCAGTGCTTGTTTAGAGCCTGCTCGTTCATATTAACTGATGTTTTCATGGCTTTCGGATAGTCAAATTCGTCGGCTTAATCAACAAATGCGATCGACAAGAGAGAAGAGAGCTCTTTAGTCATATTCCTTGTTCAGAAGGTGGTTCCCCGGCTTTGGGTAATGGTATGCACCGGAGGGTATGGGAAAATAGCTTCCCAGGATCTCGAGGATTTAGCACACCAGCGCTTATCCTCCGCAAACCTAAGCGAGGGGTTTATGAAGAAGAGCGCCAATGTTTGGACAAATGTGACAGCGCTCTGGGTCTCTTAAAATTAGGATGCCCTCAGAATGTCTATTGCCAAGCCTGTCAGATGCTCGACTGGCAAGATGGCTCGCATAAGGTACAGTGAGATAAAATCCTCAGGACCGTGGAGGCAGGCGGATTGGCCGAAGTTCGCAAGCTCGACAATATGTGGCCAGAGGGGTTGACAATACAAATACGACTTGGAAGAGAGATTATAGTAGCCTGGCAGAAGATGAGTATGGCCTGGAAGGTCTTACGGATACTGGTAGAGGTTATCCCTATCTCAAACGAAGCTGATCTGGAGGGTGTAAGCCGCAACCCTAATCTAGCAAAGTTTCGCTTTATCACGGTGCCGACATTGCCAACGGAAATACTTGAGGATTTTAATATCGATGGCAATTTATATAAGATTTCGATCCGATAGAGGATTGATGAGAGAGATTGGTCTATTTACCTTATGCTAACCCAAAAGATTAAAGTATATATAAGTGTTTTTAACATTAGGAATTTATAAGTTAACATTAGTTAGTATAAGCTCATATCACTTTCTATACAATATTAATAGTTCTCATAGTTTTATCACACTCTTCCCACATCCAAGGACTAATTATCCCAAAGCCCACTCGCCGGTACTCAGATCTATCGGCATCAACACAATCCAACACCAGACATAATACCTGACCAGGATATCCAGTTGTATTGGCTTTATGCATACCAAGCCGAAGGAAAAGATGATCCCGAAAGACCTCGTTATCGTTAGTAGCCCAATCCCAGGTGATTCCTCCAGCTAGGTAGTCGTAATCAATTTCCCATAAATTCCCTTCCCCCGAAGACCACTTATAACCAAAGTCTGCCAGGTTAATCGCCCTGACTTCACCATAGATAGTTAACGTTCCACCAGTGATAATGCCTCGACCAGTATCATGGGCGTGAATATCATGGATGACAAGGTCTTTATCCACAACAAATCCACCCTCTAACTCCTTGTCGTAAGGGGCCACAAAGTGTATATTTCCTCTTGAGTTTGCCCAGGACCATGAAGGCCCAACGGGTGGTTTGGTGGGGGGTTTATCGGTCCTAATACCCCAAGGGAGCAGTTCAGTAATTGATCCTTCCACAGACCAGCATAGTAGTTCAAACCTGTATGGACTTGGATGATGCGTGCTAGACCTGATGAAGCGGGCAACCGGTCTGACATATTTGTAAACTTCGTTGTTGCAAAGAACTGGCAAAAATCAAGCCACTCTTTCTTCAGCCCCTCCATATCATTCTCGATCAATCTTTTTCGAATTTTACCAATATAATCAGCGCTAACATCCTGGGGAGGAGAATGTGCCATGTATCGCTCAGGAAAGCGCTCTGTCGCCTGTAGTTGTTTGCATTCCCATATAGCAAACTTTCGAGTAAAGTGAACAACCCTCGTAGATAGTATTCTCTCTTGCGTTGCCCATCCACGCAACATAAGCGGCGACTCGGCAATTAGTTCAAGTGGCTTGAGAACACCGGGCACCAAAGTCATATACTGCGGCCTCCCGTCATGATCTGAGTAAATTTCCCGGCTGAAGAATGTGGGATATATGAGATCATTCCTGGGAAGGAAGAGTTCTTCACTCGAGTCCCAGGATCCCGTTGCTGAAAGGGTACATATGGCCTTCTGGTAGTATACACCAAATTGCGCTGCTTCTCTTTGCCAGTCTGAGGAATCATCTTGGAGGATGCAAAGAGCATCGACCCATAGATACTTAATTTGAAGTTGTCTAGTGAACTTGACGGCGTCTTGTATAGTTTTCGGAAGACCATCAAAAGGAACAGAGTCCTTTATGCTCTCCAGATTAGTAGTTGTGGTCTTCAGTATAGGAACATTGTGCCCCCAGCAGTAGCTCAGCGCTGTGTACTCATCCTGCTGGTCAGTTCTCAGAACATGAACCCGAAGTGTTGGATTATCGAGGGTGCCGACATCCAGAACCCTTGTTAGAAATATTGGTGCTGGGTCTCCGAAATGAGCACAACGCGGATGGTTCGTTCGACAATTATCTAGCCATCGCAGAACTGTGGCGGCCAGTTCTTCAACTCCCTCTTGTTTAGCCAAGTCGGGGATATTGCGAGGGCGCTAAGGAGGACTTCCAGCACCTAAATATGCGTGTAGTGCTTCCGAGTCTTGGAGGATATCTCGGTTAAACAATGGCTCGACCGAAGACGATGTAAGGTAAAGACTAGCGATAGATATTTCAGTTCTGTGGAATTCAGATTCGAGCTCAATTTCAGCTTGAACGTCAAACTGGTTATCTGATACTTGGTGTAATTTTAACGGAATGTTATTGCGAAGATTCTGGGAGATTGATTTCAAGTTGTTGGTAATACCGACAAAGAAAATGCCGCATAGGGGACATCCGTTTTGGGCTGAATGTTCCAGTTCAGGAAATTCGAATGAGAATTTGACATTTTGATAATCTGATAAATTCCCCGGGGAAGATAATTGTTTGACTATTACCTCGCAATACGCGCAAAGTTAAGCATCCATTTTTACGCATAGGACAAAGGTATCAAACGAATTGTATAAAAAAGAAGCCAGAAGTTTTGTCTTTAAGGCCACTACTAATATTTTTAGCCAAGTTCTAGCTTATATAAAAGGCTCTTAATATTTCTTTTTCTTTCTTTTTTTCTTCCTTATACTACTCCTTCTTATTATATAAATAATACCCTAGTTAACTTATAATAGCATAAGCCAGGGACACCAGCTAATTTCACTAGGCAGTGGTAAGTCCCTTATTGGGCCAACGAAACTTACAAGGTCGTACACTATTGAATTTTATAAATCTTACTTGAAGGGCTTTGTTTCAAGATCTCGTTTACACATGAGTATCTGTATTTAGTAGAAAATCAAGCTGAGAGAAGTCGAACATTCCCGGCACCATAAGCGCCTCGAGACCTTCAACGTTACCGCCGAATCCTAGTGAAAGAGCATTCTCCATATCATCGCACCTATGGAAGGCAGGGCCGAGATCAATCTCTGCGACAGGCCGTGGTCTTGGACTGTTTTCTGAACAAGGTCGGGAGGTAGGCGAGGTCGAATCCTCATCGTTCGTTCTGGTCGAGCTTGCAATACCGCCAAGGGCTGACGGCGTGTCTTGAGCGTCGCAAACGACTGCAACCCGTTGTTGACTCCGCTTCGATACTTGATCGCGGCGACCACTTCCTCTGGCGAGAGGGACTGAAATATTTGAAAGACACGGGGTCCGGAGACTAAGCATTAGCCTCTTGCTCAGATTATCCATCTCCGCAGCCTTCGGTGACCATTTCGCCAATTGTTGTAGGGTGGATTGAAGGAGAGTGATGCCTGACGTGAGCTCCTCTGCGGCATGAGGCCAGTCCTTCAGTCCTCGCCACATCACAGTGAGGGACACAGACACCGCATAAGGAATTATTGGCAACGGTGGCAGCGCTTCGTGCCGCCCATACGCTGTGAGGTGACGCACACGGTCCGCGCTTCGAAATCGCCGTTCGTACGGCATTGTTCCAAGTGGGCTGTACCTGCAAGACAGCATTGCGAGAACAAGATACCATATCTCTAGATACTCTACGACGGATTAATCAGTGAAGTTTTTCCTGGAAATATTACGAAGCAGGACTTACCTCTATGTGAATCTTGTAGTCTGGATGGATCCGCAACTGACACTATGTCTGTAAAGTCGGGAAATTCATTCAACATGGTCTTGCCAAGCCTCTGGAGGCGAGGTCTGTAGATTTCCATCACTTCATCCATCAAATCTCCTAACCTCAAAGAGATGACCGCTATGTGAGACCGTGAGTCAGCCTGCAGGGCTGGAGGTGAGAGATCAACGTCGCGATCCGAGATGACCAGTGGGACACCCTGTAGACACGCATTCTGACGATCAAGAACCCTAAGCGTCCACCAAAGGTAGCTACAAGCGGAACGGTCCAGTCTGTCCACGTCTTCAAAGTGTAGACATATGACAAACGCATCATGTATGGCTTGGCTTAGATACGCGGATGACTTCTGCGTGCCTTGGTGGTCATCGTGATGCAGCCACATGAGCGCAAGGATCCGGATCTTGGTGAGCCGGTTTGGCTCTAGATCTAGCCTAATAACAACCTCGAGATCATTATAGATTGTCGATGCAAAGGATCGCGGTGACAGTGCGGGGCCATCTTCCGACAGCCTCAGATGTGGCGACCCTTGCTTTATTTTGCATGCCGCGAGACAAATGGCGTTGATCAAGTATGGCGACGCGGAGCCTAGAGTGTAGTCTCGAAGGAGTTTTCTGCCATCCACGATTGGGATAAGGGTGTCGAGACTGGATATATATGTAGTGACGAGAGCATCCTTGGTATCTTGAGGTAAAGACAACGCTTTGTAAGTGGTGTAGTGATCTGCCACCCAAGTCTTTGGCTCTACTTGAAGGTCGTACGCCCATCTTTCTGCATGGCGCTGAATAGTCTCGACACAGCGCCGGGACGCAGTGTTCTTCAGGCCGACGAACTGTGTGACGGATGAACTGTATGGCTCATGGTCGCTATTCGCTCTAGGTCTGGATGCGATATCTTCCGGCGACTCGGACGCCATTTCGATCAGGAGGGATTCGGGATGGTAATCGCCTACTTTGATTGGTTCCTCAGGCAGACTTGGTGGCTCTTCCCTGCTCACGGGCGAATCAACCTGCCCTTCAGGCTCCTCAATTGTCAAGTCGACGTACGACGTTGGGGGAAGTCCGGCAGGGGATGGCTGGCAATGCCGCTGACGAGAGAGCCATCGCAAATGAGGACACTTTTTCTTGCGCCTCTTGCACTCATCGCATGCCTTTGCCGTGCGCTTCCTCTTGGAGCCAGTCGCGTGTGTGAGCTGCCAGACAACCTCCATTGCGCGGGAGCTCTGGTTCATCCAGCAGGCGCGCTGTAGTGGCCTATCTCGTGCTTAACCCATGTGACTGCACGTATATTAGAAGCAGCTGAGAGACAGGATCGAGATTATGTGACAAACTCATGTGTTGGATGACATTGCAAGACGCAATGTTGAAGGATGGCAAAGACCATCGCCGGGCAAAGTCACGCGGTAGAAAGGCAAATGGCGGACTAGGCTTGGAATGGAGTGGAGGAGTGGAGATCCAAGCCATTGGAGATTTTTAGTGGCGAGGGACAGCATCAGGTTGATTAATTGCAGCTACTGTAGCTATTTTTTTTGTTAACATGCAGTACCACTCATCATCACCGACGTTGAATTTGTTCTGCCTCTACACCAAAGAACAAGGGCCAACATTCTCTAGTTAAAATTGTACCTTGAAGCAATGCGGAGTGATCCTGGGGGAGAAGCCCAGTGACTACTTCCAGATCCAGGGATCCAGCGAGCCAATTCACCCTGGGCTTAGCCCAATAGAGAAATGCAGCCGTTGCATTGCGGGAGTCGGAGCGGCTTTCGCCTAAAGCGGATTCTTACCCGATCAATGAACCAGATTTCCCAGGAAGCATTCAGCCTGAGGATCCAGTTTTTGTCTTGCGAATAATCAGTTGCATACGCGCGAATTGCACAGCATCAGTACAGAATGGGGCAATCTAGTCAAATTCGAGGCTTGAAAGCTTGCTAGTCGTATATGAGCATAAAAGTCATTTCACACACAATGCCTGCCAAAGTTGAGATGCATCTGGCATGTAAAAAGTAATCTAGTTGATTATAAACAAAGCCAGAGTGCCGCTCGTCTTGTTCTATGTGCCTTTCCTCCATATGATATCTTCATAGTGTGATGCCAGATGCCAGATGCCAGCCCATGCTTTTACCTTCAGTCCCTTGGCTCGCGACAGCACTGCAATTCTCAACGCCAAAATTCGAATTGACCCTACTATCCTGAATAACGACAGGTAAAAGTACGAAAACGGAGAACGAGATTTGGTCGTTTGTCAACCCTATGACTGCTGAAATACTCGCAAGGGACAAACTTGAAGTTGACTTTAAATTGAACTATCTCGGGATCTTTGCACACGACCCGGAAAAGCAGCTTCACGGCATTGTTGGCAGTATTTGGTCTCTGTGATAGGAATTGGAACCACTTTCGTTTACAAAATTTCATGTGCCAAGTAGAGAGAGAACCTTCGAATGTACGACTTGCAACCATACTGCGATGGACTGGAAGCTCTTAGTCTAAGGCCGTTGTATCCGTTTCTTTGAACTTACGGGCCGGAACCCGACGAGAGAAGAGCAGGTCGAGTTCTTCATATGTCCGGTCCTGCGCACAACTATATTAGCGACGTCACTCATCCGCTTGAATGATCCAAACCTTTGTTTCAGGAAGCCGCAGGAATGCCCAAACAAAAACGATAAAAGCAGTGCCGCCCCAGAAGAATCCTAGCAGAAACAAAGTTAGCCACACTATTCAATGCCTCCAACTGGGCAACTGGGCAGTCGAGGTTTTCGTACCAGTGTATCCTCTGAGGCTCCACGCGGTGGGGTTCATAAAGTACGGTTGCAAGACGCCAGCGACTATGTTAACAAGATAGTAGGCATTTCGAGCGAGACAAATAGTCTTTTGGCGAAGCCGAGTAGACCCGACCTCGGCGGGAAGAGCCCAGCCAAGCTGGCCGACGCTCATGGCAAAGATGATATTCCAGATCATAGCCAGAACAGCCTGCGTGTAGCCAACAGCCGAGCGCTGCGTCCAGACATTCAAGATGCCAATTAATGTAAGCACTGTAGCCATACTAAACATTCCCGAGAGGTAAAGGGTACGCCGGCCGAAGTAAGGCATGCAAAGAAACCAGTTGAGAAGGGTGCCGAAAAAGCAAAGCGCGAGACCACCAATCGTCAGGCTGTACACCGTGGAAGTATCCATGCCGAGTTGCTCGAAAAAGTAGGATGAATTGTCTGGTTGCAGATGCATCAGTTGCTAAAGTTCTGGTCCTATGATAAACTTGGAGGGAAGTGTAGGGGCTTACAGGCAAAGTTCGAGCCGGAAAGAACTTGACCCACGAACGCCATGCACGCAATCTCTGTACGTCGACGCTCGAAGGACTTGAAACAGTCCCAATAAGACGTTCCTACGTCCAGCTCCTTCTCAATATTATTCGTTTGGATGATGGCGGCCAAAGTCTGCTTAGGGTCAATCTTGGAGGAGGGCTTCTGCAAACGTCGCAGAGATTTCTCAGCCTCTTCTAAATTCCCTTTCCGGGCCTCATGCCACGGACTTGCTGGTGCCAAGTATACCAGAGGGATAAGAAACACCAGCCATGCCCACTGTAAACCGAAAGGGATGCGGAATCCCCACTCATATGTTCGAGAAGAGAGGCCTCGTAAAACGCCGGCAGCGATGAGCTGTCCAATGGCGAAACACATATTGGTCCAGCTGGTCAGGTACACTCTCAGTACCATTGGAAGGCACTCAGAGGCGAATGCGGGTGCTGTTGTCGCGAACACGCCCCAGGGGAAGCCGGCAAGAAACTGTCCAACGCACAAGATAGCCACAGTGCGGGAAAAGAAGGTGATGAAGATGAAGCAGCCCATCAGAATAAGTGACCCGAGAAGTACGACACGATGACCAAACTTGTGAACCAGATACCTGTGAAATAAGTTGTGAGAATCGCGATACGTGTGAGCACGAGACAAAGAACGAAACTCACCCGTTCACCAGCGTGCCGAAGAAGGCACCCACTGTCGCCGAGTTGGACAATCCAGCTTGCCAAGCAGCAGTCAACCCATACCTCGGCTCGCCAGCATCATTGATGCTGACGACATCCCCATACTGTTTCTGGAAGGTAGGGTAGGCGAACAAACTGGCAATAAGGATCTGATCATAGCCCTCCATGATAACACAGGTGGAGATGCCCAGACACCAGAGGATAGCCGATGGGTAGATCCTGATGGCCTCCCAAACGGTCAACTGATGTTCAACGTGGGCACTCTGCTCGGCATCAGCACGGAGGTCTGCTTTGGACAAACCAGTCAGGCCGTGGGCAGAGTCATTGACATGGTCCACTGTAGCTTCGTTGTCCTTTTCAAGTGTCATTCTGTGCTCGTGGTGTTTTACTCGAAGGGTGAGGAAAGGATGATACCAAAGAGTAGCAGTGATTGTAATTAAGGATGACGACTTAGAATAGCATCCAATGCTCTTTATATATCCATCCATTGCCGTGGACCCTGGGGTTTGGACCTCCACAGCCCCATGGGGTGCATCGTGGACTAATGCAACTGCTTGCGGGGGATCGAGCGAGTCATGGGTTGGGTGCATGGAGTAATCTGTTGAAGAAAAGTACTCTTGTCTGCGCTTGGACTGAATTGGGTAGACCCGACTCGTGGTTCCAGTGCCGCCATCCCATCGTCGGCAATTGACCGTAACCGGGAATGGAGCCGCCGAATTGTTTTAAGGCCGAAGTCTCCGCGGCTTGAGATCTGCAACAGGGGCGGCGTTACTCCCGAAGAGGAAATGCATCCGACACACTATCAAGTTGAGAGATCCCTCAGCCGCTGACTGTAACAGTCCATAGATTTCCTACCAGCAAGATGCTTGCAATGAGGGGAAATGAATGGAGCTGTGGGGCCCGAAAGAGGATGATCCGGGATTGCAATAAAAGAGCCGTTTGCACACAGTCTCTGGAAATTCCTCTTATTCATAAGATAGCCTGTCAACAAATGTTAGTGAAATTAATCTACAGTCAAAATGGGCTCCCAATCGTCTGACGGTATTTAATACTCTCTGTCACAATTTGATGATATCTGGTTACTGACAGGACTTTTTTCTTTTAGAGTGGCTTTGCTGGGCCCCTGGCTCATTGGAGCTCAATTTCATGATTGACGCCGATCGCCACATATACTTACAGACTGTCCGGCCGAAGGGGACCAAGACTGCGAACTATAACGTCGACAAAGAGATTGAGCATTCTCTACCTTTGACCCAGATAAGACTTCTTGGAGAAGGATCCAACTTCGGCACTTCTGAGCGCCAAGTCTACAGTCCCACATCCAGCCGACTCATCTACGTCAGCCACAAGGAGTCATTTGAAGGGAAAGACACTCGGATTCTTGACATTTTAACCCACGATCCCGTATCAGAGTTAAATGTTCTAAATAAATACACCGTTTTCGGCTCGGTCCCGGTGGTCCGCTCTACCGCCACCGTCACCAATCCTGGGCCCCATGAGGTCTATCTGGAGACTTTTGCGTCTTTGTCACTTGGCTTCCTTAACCGCGGCTCAGAGGAGTGGTACAAAGATTACAAAGTTGCGGTCGCCAATAGCACCAATTTCCGCGAGGCACAATGGAAGACTTTTGATTTTGCCGATGTTGGGATGGACTGGGTGGGCCACAGCGACTTCGACAAACCAGGTACCAGAGCATTTATCTCGAGGTCAAACATGGGTACATTCTCGACATCAAGATCCCTCCCTATGGGTGCATTGACAAAGAAGGCCGGAGATCACACTATCGCTTGGCAGATTGAATCGAGCGGAGCATGGCACTGGGAGCTTGGAAACATTGTGCACGGCTTGTACCTGGTGGCTGGTGGCCCGAATGACCAAAATCACCAATGGACGAAGAAACTCAGCCCGGGAGAGACTTTTACCAGTGTTACAACCGCTATTAATGTCTCCAACGGTCCTCTACGGTCTGTTTTTGAACATTTCACACAGTATCGCAGGCGCATCCGCCGGAAGCATGCCGATAACGAGAAACTGCCCCTCATCTTCAACGACTACATGAACTGCCTTAAGGGCAATCCTACAACCGACAAGGTTAACGCGCTGATTGAGCCTGCGTTAAAATGCGGAGCCGAGTTTTTCGTGATTGATGCTGGCTGGTATGCCGACGAGAACGATTGGTGGGATACCGTTGGTGCTTGGAAGCCGTCCAACGTTCATTTCCCGGAAGGCCTTGACAAATTGCTGAACCATATCCGCAATAAAGGCATGGTTCCTGGTCTCTGGCTAGAGCCCGAGGTTGTGGGTGTCAACAGTCCAGTGGCAGATGAACTACCTCTCGAAGCCTTCTTCCAGCGACGCGGCGTCCGTGTGATCGAACAGGGCCGCTACCAATTGGATTTTCGACACGAGGCTGTCATATCACGTCTCAACAATGTTATTGACCATCTAATCGTCAAACAGGGTGTTGGTTACTTCAAGCTGGATTACAACATCAATGTCACTCACGGGACTGATGTAAACGCCGCAAGCCCAGGTGATGGTATGCTTGGCCACCGCCGTGCATATATGGCCTGGATCAATTCCATCTATGACCGTCATCCAGATATTGTCTTAGAGACATGCTCAAGCGGAGCTTGCCGTCTGGACTACGAAATGCTCGCGACGCACTCAATACAATCAACCAGCGATTTGCAGGACCCAATCCTATACGCAGCTCTCGCCGCTGGGATGCCTACCGCTGTAACCCCCGAGCAAAGCGCTTCTTGGGCGTACCCGCAACCTGAGTACACAGATGACTTGAATGTCTACTGTATGCTCAACAGTCTTCTGGGGCGTGTGCATCTGAGTGGTCGCATTGACCTCCTAAGCGATCGTCAACTGCAAGTCGTTATAGAGGGCTGCGAGGTGTACAAAAAGATCAGATACCATATCAAAGACGCAGTGCCATTCTGGCCTCTCGGTTTGGACCAGTGGAATGAGCCGTGGGTTGTCCTGGGTTTGCGCTCTGGCCACCATGCCTATATTGGCGTGTGGCGACGTGGAGGTGAAAAGACTTGCAAGATATCACTGCAGGAGCTCGGGCCTGTCAAATTCTTACTATCGGAGACGATTTATCCTCAATGGAATACACCTCTTTTTCTTTCTTCCGAGAGCGTGGAGATCGAAATACCAACGGCACCCTCAGCTCGTCTGATTCATATGGAGCTTTCAAATGGAGAGCAAGATAAGGACTTCTAAAAGTCACATTAGAAAATTCCGGGAAATTTGTAAAGAGGACCGCCTGAGGGAGTGTGTTTTATTGTATAATAGGTATGTAGGTAGTTAAATAAAGATTAATAAAGTATAATTTCAAAGATAATAAAGATAATTATTATATAACTTCATAGTTACCTCACGCTATAGAGCTAAATGGCAGGTAATATACTGAAAGCCTTTGTTATCTTAATTAATTAATTATCAGATTTTTTAGTACTACAGTAAGGATATATAAATAGCTTACTATAGTAAAAATAATATAAGATATAGTTTTTTCCTTCATATTATTAATACTTAAAATAGTTTAAGCTATTTGTATTATAATTAGTCTCTCTGAAAAAACTAATACACTTTATATTATTACCTTATCAGTCTCCTGGGTACTAGAATAGTAAAAGAATATGCCTGCTGACCTATTAGAGAGTTCGCTCACTTATACTAACAGAAAGTATCTCACTATTACACACACCAGGAGGCTCACTTACAATACCAATAGTCCGAACACTTGTATACTTAATATTTATGATAGCTTTTTCGATTTGACTACACTTATATGGCGTGGAAGTTTGTCTTCCACTGACGATAAGCTTGAGGTAGCCATGTTAGACTTTCGCATTCGAGACTAAATAGATGTAGGTTCCACCAACTTTATAGGTACTAGCAACAATACCTTAAGGCAGTGAGGTTCCATTAAAAGTCTAAGACGATTTGTCCCTAAAATACATCTGACAAATGAGATAGGTTCCAACGACCTTCGCTGGCCGAGACATGCGGCCCATTATCTTGGAAGTTGCCCGACCTGCCGATCAACTAGCAACTAAGAGGATCAAGGTAATGCGTATAACATGCATGGCCTATTATAAGATTGGCTAGAAAGGTGTGGTTGTCTGAGCATGACTCTCTTTTATATATGATGTGGATACGGGGCGCAAAGCCACTTATGTGTTTTTCATGATTTTTGTGTGGCCGGGTCTTTACCTGTCGAGCCCACAGACGTCCTCGAATATCACGGCGTAAGTGATAAGGGTATGCACCTAAATCCATCCATCTTTCACTCTCATCCCTGATCAACTATTTCCTAATCAGCTATTTCCTGACCGTCAACCACACCACACTCAGATGTCGCGGGGCCTTTTTTCTCTCTTCTTTTTGTTTTCCTTAATCTTCTTCTTGAAATCCTGCTTCGGGAGCGTCTTACTTGCGTACTGCCACAGGATCCGCGGAACAAAGAACCCAAGCGATCTGCCGATAGACCCTTTGTAGACATAGGATTCATCCTGATTCGACTCACCAATAATTGCTCGAGCCATGTTTGCAGCTGACAGGATAGGTAGTTGAATTGCCAAGTGAGAAGCAGCCCTCCTTACGCCCACATGGCCAAGCGTTCCTCGATCTCGTTAATCTCCTCCGGACATAAGGCGCTGATGCACCCATTGGTGTTTCTTATCTTAGTTAATGAAAGATACGGCAGTGCAAATATCAGAAGCTTCATCCGGGTATATTAATATTTTAGACTCACCAATGGCGTGAAATTTAAACGAATGGGTAACCTCCTCCAGATTAGTAAAACATAGTGGGAGCTATATTAAAAACTTAAAATAGCGGCTATTAATTCCAGACTTCTATAAAGTAATAATTAGAACTAAAAATATATTTTTACTAGAGATATAATTATTATAGAGCTAAATATAAAGATTTAATTATTATTTATAATTAGTTTAGGCTTATAGAAAATATAATTATAAAGTATAATATTTAATTAGATAATGTTTAGAGTTTTAATAAGATTAGCTTTATAATATGTATT
>JABCJZ010000533.1:0-13631 GCA_013184445.1 Fusarium sp. NRRL 53497 | reverse complement strand
CTTATAATAGTATCTTCAAAGGTCTGTATTACCTTATGCTATAGTACTTTAGTATTTAAGATCTTTTATATAATTTATTATATTAATTTCCTTTAATTATAAGAGAATTATCTAACGGGATTTCTGGGTTTTTCTTCTACGCCGAGGAGTGGATATTTTAATATCACGATTTTGGACTTGGTGTTGTGATTATCTATCGCCCACGGACGGAAACGGCAGCTAAAGGACGGATCGTGCGGGATATCCCACCTTTTTACCATCACGCGGACAGATCTCTTATCTGGGTTATCTTTCTTTGGTTGTTAGCCTTGCCAATTGCATTTTGGAATCAGATGCAGGACATGGGTCGATATTATCGTAAACGCGCAACATGCACTGCACATGCGTATGCACATAGCAATTTGCGACGTTGTAATACGGTAATGTGATCCAAGTCCATAAATAACTTTTGATGCAGAATTCCACTCTGAAATTACTTCGGGACAGCTCGAGTTTTATTGGCGCGTATTCGAGCCAGGTTTTCTAGACATTCTCCTCGGAAAACAGCTTAAAGAGTCATGTGAAGCTGTCAATTGTCAACCCCAACTTTGCTATTTACGTCCTGGTCTCTGCTCAGTCGTGTCCATGGAATCTCGTAAAATTAGCTTACACCTATTTGCTTCCAGACCCAGGATTTAGGATGCAAGTATCCTAGCTATTCCTAAGCTGAATGGTTAGTTTCTCAGCCTGACAGCGCAAACATCAGAATTGTCTCAGTATATCACTAACCGCATGCATATAACAGCCAATCGTAACGACATATCGAGCACTTTGACAATACTGACACGAATACTTGATCCAGTGACAATGGCCAACAGTAACTCCATCTCCAGGTTAACTTGAGACCCCAGCATTCGCTTCAACCCTGTCAAATCTGTCCCGGAGATCTCACCAACTCTATTTCTTCGCCCATGATATCCCTTCAAACCCTCACGCCAGCTTCACGCTATCTCCTCACTACCATGGTCTCGAAAGAGAAGAAGCTGGCATCGACAACTCACTATACAAAGTAGAACGTCCGTGCCATCGGGACTGGCATGTTCTGTACGCCAAGGCTTCAAATCTGGCACTAACTAGACGCGCCGAGACGTCAACCTGATGCATGGAAATTCCAAAGGATGCTTTACAGCTTCTTCGTAAACAGGCAAGTCAAGTTGAGTTATTCTTCTCTGGGCCACCAAAGAGCTATCCTGTTTCGTCAGTGTTAGTTGCACTACGCGCGCATAATATACCAACTTTACCGTCTTCTTCCCTCTTGTCCCTTTTTCTTTTGGAACCTGTCACATTCTCGTCGGAAGCAGCACAACAGCCCATCTTTGGAATCTTCTATTGGATGTTGGGTTTGGTTGTGGATATTAGCATTGATTTCTCGTGATTCTTTGTTTTCTCCCCCTCATCTTTCGTGAAACAATTTATACTGCATGAATTTCCGACGAGACGAAGTGAATTATGACATTCGAGAATAAGGTGAAAGTCATGGGTAAACGGGAGAGTCCAAGGAGTAGTCCTCCATTACATGACAAGTCAAGTCCACCGGCGGAGCATAGCGAACAAGGTATGAGAACTAAGAAAATAGTGTATCTTTTTCTGCATTCAAAATGAATCTTTCGATATCTTATAGATGGTGTGAGAGAAGCTTGCGAGGGGAGTTGCGAGGTCAAGAGAACCGTATCCTCACTAACACCCTCAAGACCCAAACCCCTCCGAAGATAACCATGGCCTCTTACACGGCAACACCATAATCGAAGCCGGCGGCAGCGACGAAGACGGGGAATTCTCCGCTAGCGACTTCGACTTCGACCCCGACGACGCCTCATCTCTCTCCAGCAACCGCTCCTCCTCCACGTCCATCGGCTCCAGCATCCTCGAACATACCTACGAAAACGGTCGGCGATACCATCGTTACCGACATGGACGATATCCTCTGCCGAATGACGAGGCGGAGCAGAATCGTGAGGATATGCTTCATGCGATGATGTTGGAGGCGACGGACGGGAGGTATTTCTATGCGCCTATTGGGGAGAATCCGCAGAGGATAGCAGATTTGGGGACTGGGACGGGAATTTGGGCTATTGAGGGTATGTTGATAATCATCTGAGAGTATAAACCGGCGCTGATTGTAGTAGTGGGTGAGAAGTATCCGAGTGCAGAAGTATTGGGACTTGATCTAAGTCCAATACAACCATGCTGGGTTCCTCCAAACGTTAAGTAAGTCATCTCAACAGATACCACAAGATGTCGTATCTAACATGCTCCCAGATTCCTAGTTGACGATATCGAAGACGAGTGGCTCAACGGCGACGACTTCGATTTCGTCCATCTCCGCAATATGATCCCCATCCTAAAATCACCCGTAACCCTCCTCAAGCAAACATACGCGTACGTCCACTCCTAACTCCATTTATCCCCTTTCTAATAATACTAGCAATATGAAACCCGGCGCTTGGGTAGAACTACAAGATGTCGACGGCCAAGTCCACACCGACGACGATAGCATCCCCGACGATTGGCCGCTTAAGCGCTTCACGGAGATTCTCTTCCAAGCATTCGCTCTATACGAAACAAACGCGCATGCAGCTGTTTTCGGAGGACAATATCTTGCTGAAGCGGGGTTTGTGAATATCAAGCATAATTTTATAAAATTGCCTTATGGGACATGGCCGAAGGATAAGTAAGTCTCAAACTAAACCTACAGGAGCTTTATCACTGGAGAGTCTTGTACTAACGATACAAGGGTTATGCGCTTGGTAGGTATGTTTTATCGAACTGCATGCGAAGAGTTCTTCCCTGCTATTGGAAACCTCCATTTTCCGCAGTTGGGATGGGAAAAGGCAGAGATGGAGGTGTTTTTTGCTGCGTGTCGACAGTCGATGAGGGATCCCAAGGTTCATGCTTATGGGAAGATGCATTTCTGGAGTGGTCAGAAGCCGTTGAATGCATAGAATTGACTGTCAGGTACCTGCTGCGGAGTTATTCAGGGCACACAGAACTGTAACGAGCAATGCTTTGCGTATCCATTGAGGGCCTGGGACAAGCGTTGTGTTGAACGAGAGGATTTGGGCAGCATATGTTTCATGATTGATGGCTATCAAATACCACTTTTTAATCTCCCAACTCCAAAACACTAACCAACCTTGTACAGAATCTCTATTACATTACACCCCTCACCTCCGTCCCTTCTTAGCCTTCTTAGTCCTAGGCTCATCCGCCTCTCCATCATCACCTCTTCTCTTCTTCCTACCCTCCTCAAGCAACTTCTGCATACCCTCTGTAGCCTTGAACTTAGGATTCGAAGGATCAATGGCATATTCGTGACTCTCAAACACAGCCTTGAAACGGTCATCGCCAACATCCATGTTAAAGTCTTCCTGAAGTCCACCACGCGACTCCTTCTCGAGAGCCTTCTTCTTGGCCTTGCCCTTCTTGCGCTTGGCCTTCTCTGCTCGGACGATTTCGTTCATGTCGAAGTGATCCAGATGGTCGGCCTGGTCAGCGTCGACATCGGCCATGACCTTCTCCAGCTGCTTCTTCTGCGCTTTATTCTCGGCCTCGGCAGCCTCACGAGCTTCGCGCTTCTTGAGGCGGTCTGCCTTGCGGACGGAAGTCTTGGATGCTGCTGTAGGCTCCTCGGCAGTAAAGAAAGGATCATTGAAACCAAGATCATCGGTCTCGCCCTCGGGAGCCTCGACCACTTCCTCTTCCTCCGAAGCATCAGGGTCCTGACCTGCGCGTCTGGCTCGTGCTGCCTCACGCTTCTTCTCCTTTCTCTCCTTTTCCTTTCGGATGTACTTCTCGATTGTTGTCTCCTCCTCAGCTGTCTTCTTTGGTGCGTTCTCTGTCAAGGCAGGGGTGAAAGTAATTTCCATATCGCCGACAGGAGCCTTCTTAGAGGACTTAGTAGGCTCCTCGGATAAGCCCAAAGCAGCTCGCATCTTTCGACGCTGCAACTCCTTCTTGGAAAGCTTGGGCTCGTCCTCTCCCTTCTCTTTAGCGACCTCTTCTTCCTCCACATCGTCATCATCATCTTCGCTGTCGCTTGCCAAGTATGCGCGAAGATCATTCTCCTCAATCTCGTTGCGACTACCACTGAAAGCACGGTTGATGGATTCTTTGCGCGATGACTCCTCAGGGTGCATATCCCAAGTAAGCTTGACTTTTGAGCTCTGAAGAGCGTTGGTAACAAACTCGACGGGCTTGTATGATTCGGGAACCTTTTCGCACTCGTCTCTCGGCTCGTCGTCGAAGGTTACATCATCAGGAACGAATCGAAGATCAAGGAAGTTAGAGGATGACTGATACTCTCGTCCATCGACTGCCTCATAGAGCTTCTGCGCAATGGCTGGGCTTGAGCAAACCATAACGGCGTAGTAGTATCGTAGACGGTCAAGCTGGTAAGATCGTAGCGCATCGCTGTCAAAGTCCTGGTCGTCACCCTCCTGAAGCAAATCTTTCTTGATTCGTTCGTCTCCATCCTCGCTTTCTTCATCGCTGTCGTCTGAATCCTCGTCCGAGTCGTTCTTAGTGTTCTTGAACAATTCCTTAGGAGGTCCCTCGACTTCTTCTTGCTCCATGCGCTCCTTGCCGAACTCGCTAGGGTACACTGAAATCTTGTCGATCTTGCCACCTGTGTCAGGTAGAAAGCTGCTGAAGAGAGCCATGAGGTCGGTAGATTTAACATGATCCCAGTCAAGGTTGACGATGGCGATTCGGTTCGTCACATCGCCAACCTCGACCTCGTTCTGCTCGTCCTGGAATCGCTGCATATCTCCCTCGGTATCGACTTGCGCGCCACCCTCTTCTTCATCCGATTCTGAGTCTTCTTCCTCAGAATCAGAGTCATCCTCAGAGGAGGAGAAACCACCACCTCGAGCTGGATCGTATTTCTCGTGCGCTTTTCGCAATTCTCTCTGAACAACCTCATCATCATCGACCTCGATGTCTTCCTTCTCTTCCTCCTCCTCTTCATCTTCACCTTCCTCACGGTACAGCCTTTGGAGAGCTTTCTTCTTGGAATCGGACTTTACTTTTCGACCATAACGATCGACTTTGGCAGTGGCAGTGAATTCGTCATCGTTGAGCATGCGCGAGAATCGCTTGTCGATTGTTGTTTTTGTATGCTTCTTCGAGGGCAAGCGGAACCGAGGATCGGTCTCGAAGTCGGCGAATCGCTCATCGGCGATGCGGCTTGAAGAAGGACCGTCCTTCTTAACCTTCTTGTCGGGTTTCATATTGGAATAACGAAGCTTGTTATGATAGGATTTCGCAGCCAAAGCTTTCCAAGTGGAGGGGCAGAAAACAGTTGGATTCAATTTTTTGGCGGTGAAACATTTCTGCCATGGCGGTAAGCTTCTTTAGGTTAAGCGCCCCACAGTCGGTCATCGGTATTGCCAAGCGCCGCGCATTTTCCAAAAAATTTCCAGTGACTTTCTTTCGACTTGGATTTTGGTATGCGCCAACGACAAGGTCAAGAGAACCTCACCTTAATTCTCTTCCTTTGATACTTTCACAACTCTATACAAATGCCTCCTCATGCGCGATCTGGGCGAGGACCCAAGCCGCCAAAGAATGGTCGCACTGAGCAGCGCCAGCAAAAGCGCAAGAGAGATCAAGAAGATCTTCAACAGCTCGAACAGCGAGTGAACGACTTGGTACGTGGGGACATGTATTCACAGTCACCCTTTGCTCTCAACTAACAATATATAGGACCCCAAATCAGATGAAATCAAGAACTTCTCACATCTTCCTCTCTCTGTTCCGACCGCCAACGGCCTCGAGGCCTCGCATTTCCAAGTCCTTACCGATGTCCAAGCCCACGCTGTTCCGCTCGCTCTCAAAGGCAAAGATGTTATGGGTGCCGCCAAGACAGGAAGCGGAAAGACTCTTGCTTTCCTTATTCCCGTTCTCGAAAAGCTCTACCGTGCCCAATGGACCGAATACGATGGCCTCGGCGCCCTCATCATCTCGCCAACCCGAGAACTCGCAGTTCAAATTTTCGAAGTGCTCCGAAAGATTGGCAGAAATCATGTCTTCTCAGCAGGCTTGGTAATTGGTGGCAAGAGTTTGAAGGAGGAGGCGGAAAGATTAGATCGAATGAACATCTTGGTCTGTACGCCTGGTCGAATGCTGCAGCACCTTGATCAAACGGCTGGATTCGACGCCAACAATCTGCAAATTCTGGTTTTGGATGAGGCGGATCGTATCATGGATATGGGCTTCCAATCTGCCGTTGATGCGCTAGTCGAGCATCTCCCCAAGTCGCGACAGACGCTCATGTTCAGTGCCACTCAGAGCAAGAAGGTCTCCGATCTTGCTCGTCTCAGTCTCAAGGACCCCGAATACGTCTCTGTTCACGAGGACGCCGCCAGCGCCACCCCCACAAACCTCCAGCAACACTTCATCGTCACTCCTCTGACAGAGAAGCTCGACACACTATACGGTTTCATCAAGGCTAACCTGAAGAGCAAGATTATCGTCTTTCTAAGCTCAGGCAAGCAGGTTCGATTTGTATACGAAAGTTTCCGTCATCTTCAGCCTGGTATCCCCCTGCTCCATCTTCACGGTCGCCAAAAACAAATCGCACGAATGGAGATCACGTCAAGATTCACAGCTGCAAAGCAATCGTGTCTGTTTGCGACAGACGTTGTCGCGCGAGGAATTGATTTCCCCGCCGTTGACTGGGTTATTCAAGCAGATTGTCCTGAGGATGTCGATACATACATTCACCGAGTTGGGAGAACAGCTCGATACCAGAGCAATGGCCGAGCTGTGCTATTCCTCGACCCAAGTGAAGAGCCAGGCATGCTGAAGAAGTTAGAGCAGAAGAAGATTCCCATACAGACGGTGAATGTCAAGGAAAAGAAGAAGAAGAGCATCCAAGATCAACTACAGAGCATGTGCTTCCAAAACCCAGACCTCAAGTATCTTGGCCAAAAGGCCTTTATCAGTTACACGCGGTCAGTCCATCTACAAAAGGATAAGGATGTCTTCAAGTTCAACAAGCTCGATCTCGACGGCTTTGCTACTAGTCTTGGTCTTCCTGGTACACCACAGGTCAAGTTCCGAAAGGGAGAGGATATCAAGAGAATAAAGAATGCCCCTCGTCAAGGCATGTCCAGTGGCTCTGAGTCAGACGAAGACGGAGACAAGAAGGACAAGAAGAAGAATGAGGTGCGCACAAAGTACGACAAGATGTTTGAGCGAACAAATCAAGACGTTCTATCAAGTCATTACAACAAGCTTGTACTTGATGGCGATGAGAAGGCCGATGAAGAGGATGATTTCTTGTCAGTCAAGAGAGTGCTCAAGGGTGATGAACTCGATGATGAGGCAAATAACGCATTCAAGAGCTCAGCAAAGATCATTGATGGCCTTGGTGGAGATGAACCATTCGTCGTCGACTCAAAACGCCGCGAGAAGGCACTCAAGTCAAAGAAGAAGATGCTCAAGTTCAAGGGCAACTCGACCAAGGTCGTGTTTGACGAGGACGGCAACGCACATGCTATCTACGAGCTCAAGGATGAGGAGGACTTCA
This sequence comes from Fusarium sp. NRRL 53497, assembly GCA_013184445.1. Lineage (NCBI taxonomy): Eukaryota > Fungi > Ascomycota > Sordariomycetes > Hypocreales > Nectriaceae > Fusarium > Fusarium sp. NRRL 53497. The sequence goes on along the minus strand of JABCJZ010000533.1, from coordinate 6,061 downwards.
AGGAAGATGGTGCAGCCGAGGAACAGCGCCGCAAGTTCGTCGAGGACGAGACAACGCGTGTTCGCGAGGCAGATGTGGACGACAAGGCTCTTGCCAAGCAGAAACGTCGCGAGAAGCGAGAGAAGCGCAAGGCTGCCGAGCGAGCAGAGCGTATGGGTATCGTGTCAGACGACGACGACGGCGACGCGCCGATGCTGCACAACGCTGACGGTGGAGAGGATCCTCTGGCGCTCTTGCGATCACTGCCAATGGGAGACGAGAGGTCGGACAGCGAGGAAGATCGCGAGCCGCCCAAGAAGAGAGCCAAGAAGTGGTTCGAAGACGACTCGGAGGACGAGAAGAAGAGCAAGGGCAAGGGCAAGGGAAGGGTTATCAAGGTGCAGGAAGAGCCCGAGACGTTGGAGGATCTCGAGGCGCTTGCTACTGGATTGCTGGATTAAGGAGGTGGATAGGTTTGATACCCTTTGGAGCCTTGTATATAAGGATAGACAAAAGTTGTGGAATGAAATGTATAGGGTTAATGGATTCAAGTTATTATCTCACTGTTTCATATGCGTCTTAAAGAACGTGATGTTGTCATAAGAGAAAGTCATGATTGAATTATAAGTAGCACCGTTCTCAACAAAAGATAACTATCCATTTCCCATCCAGCTCCACGCTTCAATCCACATGCATGCCACGCGTATATAAGCCACACCTTAAACAAGACTGTATACATGAATCAATCAACTAACTACCCAGCGACGCAAACTCCCCCGGCAGCTTTCCAAACAACCGAACGCGATAAAAGCACGTATGATTCGCAGAGCCATAGTTGTCCAGAGCTCGAATGACGATCTGATTCGTTTCAATACCGAGGTTGATGAAGTTGTCGTTGATGTGGTGTACGTGTACGCCATCGTTTGTTTTATCGCCTTGATACTCGAAGCGACTGATCTTGACGAAATCATTTGGTAGAGGCACGGAATCGAATTTCCATCCATCTGTGGTGTCGTGGAAGAAGTTGTCTGTTTCGGCGAGGACGCGATCTCGATCTTCTTCGTCTTCGAATCTAGCGAAAACTTCGATATGTCGTGGTCGAGCGCCCGGATCTAATGTCGCGTCGGAGACAATATGTTCGATAACGATATCGCTGGGGACAACGTAATGGCCAAGCTGGAGGGAGAGTCTGGCGCCATGATGTCGGCCACTGGCATCTTGATCAAGAGCTGAGCACCAGCATTCTCCCTCATCCTGCCAGGAGCGGAGCGCGTAAATAGGGGGGAGAGGATGTACACCCGGTAAGCCGCGTGCATATGCCTCATCAGCAACGCCATTTTTCCATTCGTCCCAAGTGGTTGTTGTAAGGACATGGTCGATGGTAGTTCCAGTCCCAAGTGTGAAGAAGTTGATCTCATGCTTAAGCCTCGAGTTCCAGTCTGCGTGAATCTCGGTCTTGGCGGCAGCTTTAAGGCTTCCGTCTGCGATAGCCTGTTTGATGATCTCTTGAATGAGTTTCTTCATTTGGGCTTCTGACATTCCCTGTGGAGCCATCAGCTGTGCAGTGCGGATTGACTCTTGGATAGAAGTCATAATTTCCGACTTTTGCTGTTCAAATTCGGCGTCAATCTCTTCTCTGTGCTTTGCCAGATCACTCTTCAGGTGATTCAGGAACTCGGCTCGAGAAACAGCAGTCTGGTTCTGCTTGCCGAGTTGCTCGTTGACAATGTTGACAAGCTGTTGATCGAATTCAGCTCCAGAACCGGCAGATTGTCTCTTAGCCATTGCCTTATCTATGAGCGGCTCGAGCATATTGTTGTTGTTCTTGAACCACATATCCCAGAAGCTAGGAAGCTTGTCCTCGATGCGGTGATCGACACGGTCGTCGAGCTTCATATTGAAATCCGGGTCCCTTCCAAGGCGACCCATAAGAGCCCTCCATTGCTGTTCTTCGGAAATATCGTAGTTGCCGTTCTTCTTCTCCATATTTAAGAAACTTCCATCCTCCTTCAGAAGATCCCGAAGAGCATGCCAAAACTCTTGCTTGATAACCGGTCGTCCATTGACAAGTTCCATGTGAACGATTTGAGGTAACATAGAGCTCAGCCCCTTAATTGCCTTGTCGTGGATATCAGCGCTCTTTTTCAACTTGTCGAGTACCTTTTTGGCGTCGTCCGGGAATTCGATGTTGTCGGTGGGGAAATTCTCCCAAATATCAGTTTCATCGTCGCCTTTTCTCCATGAAGGCCATGAGAAGGAGGGCATGAGGTTTCCAACACTGCTAACAAAACCAGTAGGATTCGGCCAGTGAACACCAGTAGATGGCATTGGTCCCACGTTTGGGAAACTTGGGACCGATGCTCGCAAAGTTCCCGGTGCCAAATAGAAAAAAAATCCCAACGACAGGCCAACGAAACCCACAATGAATACCCAGAGGAGGCTTTCCACTAGGGAACCCCGAACTTGAATACCAGATAATCTGTCTATAAGCTCAACGAAATGATCCATAGTCCTTTCAATAGCCCATAACAGAGATTCTAGCCATGTCATGGGGTTGAGTAAACGCGACCACTGTGTAGGGCCGCCTTGATTATACTCGTCGTCGTCAAAATCATCAAAGTCGTCGGCCTCACGCCGCCACCGGATCAAGTTGAAAGGCCAGAGTAATGATAACCGAGTAATACCTTGCATGAGCCAATGCTTCCATGTCACTGCTTGGATTTCTGGTTCTCTCTCAGCCCGTTCACGTGCGAGTTGGTCCTCGGCTTCTTGAATTTCTTGCTGAATAGCCTGATCGCGTTCTCGTGGATCATCGGGGATCAGACGCGCCCTGTCAAATGCACTTGATTGTGATTGGAACTTATTCGCTTGCGAAAAGACACCCCGGTTCCCTTGAGCTCTCCTCTTAGCAGCAGCATTCTGGGCTGACTCTTGTGATCCTAATCGAAACCTGGGGTTTGTAGCATTGCGCGCGACAGTTTGTGTAGTAGTTTTTGCCTGTCTTGCATTGTTTGAAGCTTGGTGCTCGTTTTCGATATCATCATCATCGGAGCTTTCATCCTCCTGGCTATCCTCCACAGTCTCAGGTTGTCGTGATTTTGGTTGGTTTTGCCGTATTCTGTTAGGGGCTGGTGTGTTCGTTGTAGTTCTACTACGGGTAGCAGGTGCAGCCCTTCTTTCTGGTTCGACTTCATCCAATTCACGCGATTTCTGTCGCGTCTGCCTCGTTGTGTCAAGTCCCGTCTGTTGAGTGTTCCTAGCCGTACTCGCTTGCGTTGCAGCCCCGAGTTCATCACGCAAAGGAGATGGCTGTGGGCTACGCTGAACAGACGTATCTCGCTGAGTTCGAGAGCTTAACTTGGGGACGGCCTGTCGTCTTTCAGGAGCTGCTATCGAAGGTGGCGCTGCTCCTATTGTCGCATCTTCGTAGTAGTCGCTTTCCAAACCAAAACTTCGCGAGCTGTCATCATCTCTTCCAGTATACAATAGCTGGGCTGCGCCTAATGCAGGGCGTGGTGCATCTGTTTCATGTTAGAGTCGTTGGAAGGCAGTGTGAACCTCACTTACTGTCTCGAGTAGCATCGTCATCTGGCCTTGCTAATGCTGACCTTGCTCTGGCTGGCCGCACAAATTCTTCCTCTTCATCGGCAGGTTTAGAAAGAGCTTGATTAACAGCATTGCTCAAATCCATGCGCTGCAGACCGGCTCCCACTCTTGGCGGTGGCTCAGCAGCAGAGCCATAAGTGTATTGTCTCCGAGTACTTGGTGTTCCTTGCAAAGCCGGTAGATTAGGCCGCACAAGTGAACTTGGGGACTCATTTGAAGGGCCTTGTTCGGGTTCCTGGCTTGTGAAGCGAGTATTACGTCTGTTGACTCTAGGAGGCATGGTTGAGGTGAGATGTGAATGTTGAGTGAAGTTGATATGAACAGTAAAGTAAATTGAACAAAACAGAGTCAATTTGAAAGGAAGAGCGGGCTTTTGTCATGAAAATCGTCGTTGTTGTCCTTTGGGTGATGGTGGGTAGAGGCGAGTGCTCTTTGTTCAGTGAGATGAAAATAGTAGCACTGACTTTGTGTGTATCTCACACAGACGTCTTATGGCGACACCACAAAATAGCTCCCCACTCTTGATCTTGACCTCGATTCACAAAGACAGGTTTGCCGTGCGCCAGCTGAACTGGCCAATCTAAAAGTCGAGTTGTACGCGGTGACAACAAAGAATCATGTTGGTGGCGGTGAGTTGAGCAAACAATGAGTCTTAGTGAGTCGGCCAAGGATGCGAGATTACAGAGAGTAATGTCGTCGGTATCAGCGATGATGAATTCTTCGGTGCTGCAAAAATGCGTGTCGCTTTTTTTGTCGATATTCTTGTGATGCTATCGCGAAGATGCTGTACTCTCTGCATGCGCCGACGCGATGCGCGCCGAGGATTAGGCGGCGCAAATTGAGAGGTTGGCGTACGTGATCACGTGCACAGGCGTTTCCAGCAAGCGCTACCAATTTGATGAAAACTGAATCGCCATTTGTATTATTTCCTTTGTACCTGTAAAAGCCATCGTTAAAGATTTTGCGTATCTTGCTATTTCCAACTGCTTCGATTCAAGAACTTTGATCTCAAATCATAGGCAGTTTCGTTTGGCTCAACACAGATGTACTTTAATCGAGACCGCAACTCAGTTTCACTTATGAGAATCGAGACCTTCAGTAAGTACCAAGGTAGTCCATTGACCCTGGCTGAAAATGAATCTGCTATAAAATACGATACACTATGGTTTTGCTCCTGTATACCTAGGAACAGTCTTGGTGATTCTTTTAACTACTAATCTACCAGTCTTGACGCTCGTCATGAACACGAGCAACAATACGGCTACTCCAATTAAGTTACGCCTTCGGGGAGAGCGCAACATTTGGACGTTCAGTGTCATGAATGCAAAGTTTACTTCCCTGTCAACTGCCGATGGTAAAGAGAGGCATTATTCACAACTTTTCTATGTACAACTTCGCATGTAAGAGGTATAACCATTACGAATACCTTGCTCCACAGGTCCCTTGTCGCCCACCATGATCGCCTGCTTGGTTTAGTTGAAGAGTGAAATACAAAGCCGTTGTATGGAGCGCATATAGACTTTGACTTCAATTCGGCCCTAAGCAATATGGCTATTACCATTTTGCCACTCATTCTTCACTTTCGACTCATTCTCTCATGATTTTATACGGAGCACCTATATTCACGACTTCAGCCTCAAGCAAACCCCGAATAATCCTCCATCTGGATGTACATACAATCCTTGAATGTCTGTCCCACCGCCCTTAAATTAGCTGCAAGCATCACATCAGCACGAACCCCCTCCTTCAAATAAGCCCAAAAAAAGTTGCCCCGCCATTTCCACTCTCCTCCATCCCCTTGGCTTTAACCCCGCCGTCCGTCTCTCAACGCATCCCGCCGCATCAACTCTACTTTGCTTTGTCTTCCACCGCGATCCTCAAATCCAAACAAAGAAAATCCACTGAAAATGCCTGTCGGAACTGTCCTCGTCACCGGGTACGCCATTGATTCCCTCCTTTGCGACACTTACCCCTACTATGTCTTGTTGGTCCTTGATCTTGTCTTTGTTGCTGTCGCAAGCTTCAGGACACAGATCATACGGTGTCGCATTATGAAGACAAAGAATATTCCAGCTGACTCTTGACCTGCCAGTGGTACCGGCTACATCGGTTCTTTCACCTCGCTCGCCCTTCTTGAGCACGGTTACGATGTCGTTATTGTCGACTCCCTCTACAACTCTTCAGAGGTCGTCCTCGACCGCATTGAGCTGATCTGCGGCCGTCGCCCTGCCTTTTACAAGCTCGATGTCACAGACGAGAAGGCCCTCGACGAGGTCTTTGCCAAGCACCCTGCCATTGACAGCGTCATTCACTTCGCTGCTCTTAAGGCAAGTCACATGTCAACCGCCGCAATTATCATCATCAACGACTAACACCATCCAGGCTGTCGGCGAGTCTGGCGAAATCCCTCTTGAGTACTACCGTGTCAATGTTGGCGGCAGTATCTCCCTCCTCCGCTCCATGGAGCGCAACAACG
>JABCJZ010000531.1:0-30982 GCA_013184445.1 Fusarium sp. NRRL 53497 | reverse complement strand
GGAGGAGGAGGAGGTGGTGGTGGTTGTGGTGGTGGTGGAGGGGGTTGTTGAAGGGGATGTTGTTGAAGCTGATAATACTTGGTGGGGATATTGTTTGTAATATCGGTCTTTCGTTTCTTGTACTGCTCTCTGATAATATATTATCTCTAAAGCATCATCTTGTGATATCTTTCTCTGTAAAGACGGTGTCGGCTCATATGTATAAACAAGACGTGACAATCCACCCTATGAAATAATGTTCTAAGCAAACGGTCCATCAAACAACCACTTCCCAATCAACTTCTGAGCCTCCTTCGTCTTCAGTTCAGCATCTTTAGATAGCTCTTTATCTCCATGCAGCATTTCCAGCTGATCATAGTGATCAAACCCATGAATCTGATCCGGAATCAACAGCCATCTATAGTTCCCATCTTCTGTCTTCGCCTCAAACGAAAACCTCTCATCGTCCAGTATGAGTTTCCCTCCAGGAGCGGTTGGCTTTTGCCCGACGGTCTCGTCCCCAACCTCATGACCCGTCAAGTCGCAGACCATTCTCCAGGCCTCACCAGCCAACATGTCAAGCTCAACAGCGAGGAAGAATATGCTCGGCGGCAGTTTGTCTTTTGGCGCATAAATGGGGCTCAGAAAAGGGTCTTGGAGATCTTGGCCAGGAAGAGTATAAGCTGCGTCAAAAACAGGCGAGAGGCGAAAAAGGTAATCCTTCGGCCTCGCACGGAATCCCCCGAGCGAAGGTTTAAACTGCCGTGTCAGCGTCTTGTATTCTTTCCTGGTCGACATGTCAACCACCGGATACAGGGGAATGACAGTCTTAATACGTCGTACACCATCTCCACTGCCGCACATGCTGGGAAGAGTAGATACAGAAAGGGCCAGGTTTCCACCTGCTGAAGCGCCCATGAGTGCAACGCGGCCGTGGTCAATTGGCAGAGATGAGTCAGACAGAACAGCCAAGATGAGCGCTTCTAGGTCGTAGATTGGAGTCGGAAAGCGTACGCGAGGTGCTTTGTTGTAGTTCAACGCGACAACCAAGACGGAATGCATGTTGGCAAAGGTGTAGTTGAAGAGATCATCGTCGCGCGGATCGCCAAGGACGAAACCACCGCCGTGAATGCTGAGGATAGCGGGAAGCTGTTCCTGGGACTCTGCATCGAATGACTTGGGGTAGAATATTCTGGATAGCATCAGGTATTGCCGATAAGGTTATTCAGAATAAAATATGTACCGTATGGGAAGCTTCGGTCGACAGGCATAGCTCTTGACAAGAGTAGGCGGGCTAGTTGGTGTGATGAACCTTTCCTTCACCGAAAGTATGTAATTCCCTGCAACGATAAAGTAGTGGAGAGAGTAAGCAATAACTGCATATCGAATAGCAGTTAACCTGGAGACCGGCTCTTTGAAGCGCCGACGGGCTTCCTCCAGGGTAATCTTTCTGTCTTGCATGATAAGCAACTGTGTTTAAAGTTATTCTTGATGATGGAAGATCTGGCAGAGTCGGATGATAAGTACATTTTTCAAGCCCCGCAACTTTACTCGTGAGCGGTCGTGCCTCGGCAAAGACAAAGTCAAGGTCAAAGTCACATCATATCACTAGACAAATTTCGCCATGTGCTTGAGTTCATTGGAACTCAGGGACCATAGTAGAGTTTTCCTCCGCAGAATCTATTCTGGATGTCACAATCACAATTATAATGGACCCTGGCCTTACCGCGTGTGCGTATACGTAGTCTTACTACATCTGTACCTAGTTAGCGATCAGCAATTTTCTAAACGACAACGCTAAGATTACCATTGCCCTCGGCTTTCTCAGATGACCGACGCTAGACTATTTACGGACCCGAGACGTCCGAGGTTCTTCTTAACATCCCGAGATTTCCTCCCTGAGATAGATATACATATCCTTCTCATCTTTTCCTCATCGCCACCATGACTTCAAATACAGAATTGCGAAAACACGCTTGCACAATATGCGCTCGTCGCAAAGTCAAGTGCGACAAGCGACATCCCTGTTCGAACTGCCAGAAAGCACAGTCTCAATGCTCCTATGAAGCGCCTCTTCCGCCGAAGCCCCGAAAAAGAGCTGCTGATGAGGACCTACTTGCCAGATTGGCCCAATATGAAGAGTTGATGAAGGAGAATGGTATTGATTATACACAACATGCGAACATTTGGGTGTCTTCTGGGTCCGAAATGAAGAGTGAACAAGACGTTTCGGTAGCGGCTGATGCGCCTGCTCTAACAGAACTGTAAGGGACCAGTAGCTTATGATACATAGAATGGTTCTGATCTCCTGTAGATGTCTTTGGTCAAAGTTGAGCCCAGAGGTGAGTTGCTACGAATAACTACAATACTCTGACTGACTTTCCATCCCAGCTCAAATACCCTCCCATGCTTTCTCTACAGCACAAAGATGACCCTTTTCTACACCCATTGCCACCATTTCACTCTATGCTCTTTGATTGTCCGTTAAAAGTCTACGAACTTCATCCAGAGCCAAAGCAAATCTTCTTCTTCTGGCAGACATTTGTCGAATGTGTCAACCCTCTCATGAAGATCGTGCACGTCCCAAGCTTACAGAAGCGCATCCTTGATGCCAGTTGGGATCCTATAAATATACCCAAGCCGCTCTCAGCGCTAATGTTTGCGATCTATCTGCTATCCATCACGTCCATGTCGTCTGATGGCTGCCAGACGTCCTTGGGCCAAGACAGAGGGACTTTACTGACACGCTATCGTGCTGCGACAGTTCGGGCTCTTGCTGAAGCCGACTTCCTCACGACCAAAGATCTAGAAGTTCTTCAAGCTCTCGTGTTGTTCATCTTCTCAAATCCTGAGACTGAGCTGGCGAGCACCCTAGCAGCAACAGCGATACGGACCGGGCAGATGATGAACCTGCACAAAGCAGACTCCGACACAAAGTTATCCTTCTTTGAGAAAGAAATGCGAGTGAGACTCTGGTGGCAGATAAAGGGCTTCGACTCTAGAGTCCGCGCTACTTCAACACCAGGAATTAAGTCTGCAAGATCCGAGTTTGGAGACGTTCGACTTCCGTTCAACATTAACGATGCAGACCTCCACCCAGATATGCTAGAGCCTCCAGTCGAGTACACTGGGCCCACAGAGATGGTCTGTGTTCTGATGAAGTTCGAAGTGACACAATGGTTTCGATCGTCCCCCAAATCAGCAAAGGTATTCGACTGCATAGCTCCAGGGTATTCTAGAGGAAGGACGTCGACCAAAGCTGAAAACGAAGCTATCGACGAGCTCGAGGCTATATATATGGAAAAGTACCTTTCAAAGCTTGATAGAGCTGTTCCGTTCCATGACCTGACGTATGGTATGGCGAAACTGGCCATTGCTCGTATGCGGTTCAAAATTAACCACCCGAGAGGCCGGGCAGCTGCTGGTGAGGGAGATGTGTACATGACTAAGGAGGAAAGCGATACTATCTTCAACGCAGCCCTGTCGTTTGTGGAACTCGTCAATGTTGGCTTCAAGAGCAAGTTCTCATCTCAAATGTTTACCCATTTGACGTCCAACTACCAGATCGATGCATGGATCTACGTAGTCAGTGAACTGCGCAGGCGATTTACTGGACCGAGGATCAATCTTGCATGGAAGCTTGTGGACAGTCTCTATGCCGAGCACCATGAACTGATTGATAGCGTTGACAACCTGACATTTGCTGCCATGGGTAACCTGACTTTGGAAGCGTGGGAGGCACGGCGAAAGGTGTTGACCGACGCTGAAATTGTGCCATCATGTATCGATTTGCTTTGGGGTAAGCGACGTGCTGCGCATGGTGATGCTGGCTTCGGTGGAAATGGTGTGAATGGGTTTGAAGCATGGGATTTTGCAGTTGGAGATGATTTGCTGGACTGGAATTACTGGAGTGACTTTGTGCGGTTCTAGAAATCCTCTTAGGGAATAGCTATCCGCTAATGAATGAGAAGTGGTACCTGGTACTATCATTTGAGTTGTACAGAAACCGCTTCGTCTTACTACTGCACTCCTCCAATGTTTTGTAGCCGTGTATGTTACTTGACAGCATCGTAAACTACCACCAATACGAGCACAATGTCATGAGTGGCTACGGGACGAACACGTTACACTGGCGGCGCTAAAAGGTCAAACGCCTCAAGAACCAATAATAAAGCATGCAACAGTTGAAAATCCTGATGAAGACCTTCGGAGGCAGGGATCTTTCTGAGCCGTGGTCGCATTAGTGTAGTTCTCCCCGCAAGCTAGTGATAAGAGAAGACAAAAGCTCAATCTAGTATTTGGTCTTTGTTAGTATTTTCGATACTGTCAGTGAGTGTCAGTATCATTCTAGAACAAAAGAATGGGGTATATAGATGCAGGCCATCTCTTGGGTTCCTTTTTTGTTGGTGATATGCAATCGACTCCAACTTCAACAGCAGAGCAAATGCAAGACCCTCGATCGGTCCCCATCTGCAATGTGACAAGCCCCTCCTGCCACCGGATAGCGCCCCAAGTTCATGCAGTTCAGCGCCCGCCATGATTGCGGCACAGGATAATTTGACATGTCACCTCAATGAATACATAAGATACAAATGACCCCGCACGTATTATCTGAGTCGATCACTTCCTTTATGTCTGAACGTGATAATGACGGCCCAAATTGAAGCGGTAAGTTAGCATAATATAAGAATCACGGTGGCCTTACGTGTTGACATTTGTAGGATCCTGAGTTTGATCTAGGGAATGAGAGCGATATCAGCGCTGACAGGTATGTACTTGGATATGCACAGAGACCAGTACTGATCGAAGTAGCGAGACTGAGTCAACTGCGTCTATTACTTCGAGTATTTTTGAGAACGAATATTTCCAAGGCAGATCTTACGCCAATCCCAAATATGGAAAGCATTGGTATGATATTCCTCGTTAGAAGTGAGCATGGCTGACGAGTCAGGGCTCCCAATGACGAAGAGCAACTTGAAGCCCTTGATCTTATGTATGCTCATAACTATGGAGATTCACTGTATCATGTTAACTGACTGTCATAGACATCACTGGCTAACCTTGATGCTTGACGAGAAGCTTTTCCTCCCCCCTATCGGAGATAATCCCCAGGTATGATTCATCGACAAAACCAACGACACCAATTTTAACATGGTATAGAAAGTTCTAGACATCGGCACAGGAACTGGCATCTGGGCCATCAACATGGCCGATGAGTACCCTTCAGCCAAAGTGGTCGCCACAGATATCACCCCTTCTCAGCCAAACTTCGTTCCTCCAAATGTAGAGTTTCAGATCGACGATGCTCAACTGGACTGGACTTTTGAACCAGAGTCGTTTGACTTCATTCACATTCGATATTTGCAAGGTTCTATCGATAACTGGGAAAAACTGTATAAGCAGATGTACAGGTGTCTCAAGCCTGGCGGTTGGTTCCAGCATATTGAGCCTGATCTTCAGATGTTGTCTCAGAACCCTGATGTGAAAGTCGACGTTGAGCAGTACGTCCAACTATTAACTCCATCGCTATTTACTGACCATTTCTTCCAGTATCTACACCCGTTGGGCGAACGTCTTTAACCAGGTCGGCCAGACAATCGGCCGAACCTTCGACTTCTCCAACGGCAAAATCGAAAAGCTCGCCACAGACACCGGCTTCGTCTCCGTGACTCCGCAAACCCACAAGATCCCCGTTGGTCGCTGGCCCAAAGACAAAAAGAAGAAGGAACTTGGAACCTTTGTCGGATTATCATTCAGCCAGGCGCTTGATGGGTTTGTCAAGTTGCCCCTCTGTGATATTCTCAAGTGGAGTCCTGAGGAGATGCAGCTTTTCGCGACCGAGATGAGAAAGGTGATTATGAATCCCAAGATCCAGACTGTAGGACATGTGTAAGTTTCTCTATGACTGGTTTGGGGTGAGATTGCTAACGATGGGTAGATACAGTGTTTATGGGCAGAAGCCTGAGGGCAAGAGGGATAGTCCAGCAGCAGAGTAGCGTTTCATTTTGAATCCCGGATGCTTCGAGAAGGAGGCATATGAGAATTGTCTATGAATTACGAAGTCTACGTTATTTCACCGAGGGATTGCGGTTCAACAAAAGGCTGAACTTGAGTTGGTCCGCCTTTTCACCTGATAGTGATGCATATGCATCAAGTATTCTACAGTTCGACTCAAAGAGACATGTGCAGCTATTCTTCCAGATATTCCAGGATCTGTAGGCTGTCACCGGCAACTTCATCGACACAGATATGTTTCGACATCTGAAATCCCCAAATATGGGCCGAATTCGTTTCATTTGCTGGCTCGGAGCGGAATGGATCATACTATGGAGCGTTATGGTCCCGTAAGAGGCTTCCATTCCAAGACCGCCCAATCCGGCCAGGCCTAGCAAAACCAGAAGCATCCGAATCACTAGTTCAAGAAAAGTATTCATTGGTTATTATCAGCTTCTTTGCAAGTGAAATTATTTCTAAACTCTATTTTGTCTTTTCTTTATCCAAGCTTAATGAGCTATCGAAAAGGTGCTCAACATGATGCGACCCAATCACCTATCTCAAGGCTTCTATACCCACTCAAGCAGTGTTGTAGTACATCTCGATCTTCTTGATCTTGAAAACAGCGTTCTTCTTAGGAGGGCCAGCACTCCAGCCCTTATCACCGTTCGACCAGTTGTTCCATATCCAAGGTCCAGGCACGTTAGGAGCGTCCTTCTTAGCCGACCACTTCTTAACACCATCGACGTAGAACTCAGTCAGTCCCTTAGTCCAGTCAATGCGGTACTCATGCTCAGTGGTTGTTGGGTCAGAAGGAGGCAGAAAAGGTTTGTTGGTAGGCTTTCCATCGCCATTGTTGTCTTGGTTTGTAAACCACAGCCTGCGGATGCCGTCGTAGTTGGACTCGGACTTGGGGTCGGAGAGCCACTCGATATCAGTCTCTTGACTGTCGGATTGGTAGAAGAACATTCCTGGAAATGTTAGCAGGATTCTTCAATCGAGTTGAGGTTAATAAGCTTACCGTTGCAAACACCTGCAGGTTCGCTCAGAATAGCTGTCGTCCGCACAGAGGCGTACTTGATGTTCTCGATATCGGTAGCAATCTCAGCAGCCTTATAGGGCATAGACTTCTGGCCACCAGGCACGGTCAACTCGACATAACCATTTCGAACCTTGACGCCAGACGGTGTGAAGACATGAGTGTCTCCAACCTGATAGTCGCTAGCGTAAAGGCCATCAGGAAGAGTCTTGCCATTGAATGTCCAGACCTTCTTGTTGGCAAATTTTGTCGCGCGGTTAACTATGTAATGACCGTTTTCCAACTTGGGCTCAGGAGAGCGCTTGGTGGTACAGACCTTCGGCGAGGCAGCCGCAAGGCCTACGACTGTAAGAGCGACGGAGAGGTAAGAAGTCAGATGCATGGTGAAGAGCTATAAGTTGCGTGTCTTGGCTAGAGTCTTCCATCGTGACTTGGCATGCATTATATAACAAATTCGCTAATTCGAAGGATCGTAGGATTCCCTGTCTAGACCAAGCTGAGAGGAGTGTCTCGCGGACCTAACGTCGGGTCTGGTTTAGCGGGTAATCAAGGCTGAGCATTCCAGGGGTCCCCTGTAGAGTAAGGTTTGCCGCATGCCAGAGAGCATTACAGGTGTCTAAGCTCAGGTACTGCTAATCTCTACCAAGTCGAAGATCTGTGGCTGTGCGAATTGGGTCTTTTGTTTGAGATTGTAGTCTATTTGAGACTTTGTTGAGGGAACAATGGGCTTATGCTTCATTTCCTGGCTCCGTTGTATATAAGCGCTAACGGTGTTGAAACAGGGGAGCGTGGCGAAGGCGATGGCGGGTCCCTTAATTTCCCATCTCACTGTCAGGCCTAAGATGCTCTTATTGGTGTTTTTAAGAGTAAAGAATGCTGTGTATTGTGGAATCTCGGAATTCCGCTCGCAATGATCTCAAATCACGGCAAGGCTTGGAATGCGGCTTCTCGGCCGAGACTGGGCCGCTGACGGCTTTGGTCAAGATCACAGATATGCTGCAGGCTATGTATGGGACGAAATTCATGGCATGTTGAACATCTAAATATTAACAATGGGCTTCATAAGAATTCCTTCATGAGGATTATTGGCTGTGAGAAACGAATCTCATTACCTCCTATATTATCATCTTGGCATCCGTACCTTTACCAATCACTAAAAGTCCAGATAACCCACCCCTGTAAAACGGCCCACTCAGCTGCCCTTGGCCTAGTTTGGCAACCAGCGAGTCTTGCACTAACTTATTGGTTACATACTTCTGTCAACGTCGTCTTTAAGTTAGCGGAAGAAACTAAGTATCTTATGTGTCTTGAAGTGTGTAAAGACCGCCCTATCGAAGCCCGCAGGGACTGGGTAATACGGTACTTCGGCCTTGGGGCTTTTACATGCCAAAAACCCTTTCCTCTCAGTTCATTCCCTCCAAGCGCTATATTCTATCTCAATCCCATAAGTTGGTATGACCCATAGGGGCATGCTTTCGAATCAGCCTCTCCAGATCGTTGCCTGCGACGTGGTCTAACCCCCATCTGACATCAGGGCCAGTGAATCTCCTCTAGATTTATGAACCTTTCCCAAATCCTTGGCAAAAGACGCTGAAGCTCCCCAAGACGTCCAGTTCAGCTCCTCGCTCTGCAGAATCCTTGGCAGTCAACTGGGGTTTTCTTCATATGAGAGGGACTCAATGTATCTAGTTCGGGTGCATAAAAGATACCCCTTCGCCTGAACAGGAGACCTGCTGACCACCTGTGTTCTTGGTAGTCGTGACAAGTGCCCTATAATAGTCCTGGTCTTGTCTGGGAGAAGATAATAGCTGGCTTCAATACAGGCGCTCTCTCCACCTCTTCTGCCGCATCTTCTGAAATAAGTGTCTGCCAAGTTGAGCGCAGCTTCTGGGCACATTCATCCTCCTCCCGGTACTTCTTCAGATGCTCAAGAAAGCAAGATGTGCTACTATGGTATTGTTGATCTCCATTGAACAGGTCTGCGAGGCGAGTGACTTCTAGGAGATTGGGAAGTCGCTGATCATGAAGCTCAAAAACTTTGAAATCTCCATCACCATACAAAGGTGAAGGCACCCCTGAGCGCCGTGTCTGCGGGCTATAGCCATCATATGAGATTCCTGAAATACCAATATATATGGTCTTGACTGGCCACGAAATTGGGATGGCTGCTCTTCGTTTCAGAGCTTGATGTAGGTTCTCCAAATGACATGGCTCCGGCCATCAAGGACATGAACACAGTTGCGATATGCTCATCAACACAGGCAGGGGTCTCGAGGACGGCTATAGCTTGAAACCTGGAATGACCCCTTATTGTGAACCTTCATTCGACTCTCCTGGCAGATTTGTGCGATATACCGTTCAGGAGGTGACAAAGACACAATCTTTCCAAAATCAGTGTAAAATACGCGGCCACACCAAGATTCGATATCGACGATACGAGCACCAATCCTAAGGTCTCTTTTTGGCGGAAGAAGAAATTCCCATATGATTGTACGGATCTCGAGAGGGAGTCGGGAAAACCTTTGAGGGGCTTGCAAGCCTCCACTTGGTATAGATACTGTCGAGCTCATGTTGACGACTGAGAAAGGTAGTATGCGAAGGACAGACGGGCCTCGGAATGTTATACAACTAGATCGTGTCTGTTCTTAAGAGAGGTAAAGATATCGAGAGAAATCACATCCGGGGCATCTTCTTTTATAGTGGGAAATTGCGTGAATATCTTTCAAACTCTAATGTCCTTTTTCCTTTTGAGTGTTGATGGCAAGTTGGTATCTGGTTTCCTCCCAGATGTGAGAAGATGTGTTCTTTATGATCAGGGCTTGAAGTCTCCTATGCCC
Source organism: Fusarium sp. NRRL 53497 (assembly GCA_013184445.1). Classification (NCBI taxonomy): domain Eukaryota; kingdom Fungi; phylum Ascomycota; class Sordariomycetes; order Hypocreales; family Nectriaceae; genus Fusarium; species Fusarium sp. NRRL 53497. Next base: position 21,133 of record JABCJZ010000531.1, on the reverse strand, counting down.
AAGAAACCTAGAACAATTCGATATCTGGTTTCAAGATAATCAGATTAACTTCTATTTGAGTGTATTTTGCCATCAAATATCCTGTGTCAAGCGGCTTCTAAGTTTAGGTGGGATGACTAGCTTTCGCCACAAGGTCCGTCTGCAAATAACACATCTTGATCGCATCTTAGACATTATAACTAACGACTCAACGGTTGCTATAGTTATGAGTTAATGTAACGGGATGACTCTTTCCCCCTCTTTGAGATGCACAAGATGCTGCCTGGTAAGCGGCTTCAATGCCGCAAATATCGTCTTCTTTGGCTGTTTATCGATGCATTCAAGTGCCTATCTTTGTTTATACTAAGGATAATATAATCAAGTGCTTGATAATATATAGCAACCCAAGAATAGAAATATCCGTGTAAATAAGCTATAGGAGAAAAAGATATAAGCTCTAGGGCATATCAAAACTTTAACCATACAACTCCGCCTCCAAAGCGGCATCCATCGGTCGACGGAACACCTCTGGCGATAGTATCAGAGGAAAGCTTCGAGCCTGCATCAAGAAATGTATCGAGCGCATCCAGTTAGTAAGATGCAACTTCATGACAATTCCCTGTCCGCATCAGATACCACGAGTTAACTTTGCGTCTGAGGTTTTCTTTTCACCCTGCTGAAGTTTAAGTTTAAGTGTGCCTATTTATTTACTGAGTTTACTAAATTAGCCTCAAGCAGAGAATACGAATGACGGTATCTGCAAGAAGACTCTAAAATTACCTTTAGTCGATTTGGAATGGAATACAGCGTTCATATGCCAGGACATGATGGGCTTCGGTGATCTGTCGGTTTTAATTCCAGCCTATTTTAAACTAATATCTACTAAACAGTCTCGGCTTTATCTGCTAATAATTGCAAGACTTCTAACGCTCTACCGAATATTTCGGCCTTTGTAAACTTGCGTTCAGACTATACACATTGAACAGAATCGAGACCTGCCTTTTGAAGTCTCTGTTGCCAGCTTTTATACGGATTTGGACGAAATCTGGTGATACCTGCTCATGTTGATGGCCCATTCCTCACCAACTCGTCAACATCCATGTCAGGCACATGACGTAGACTGATACCAACATATGAGAGTTGGTCTACTCCCTAGTAGACACCGAATAGGTAAATTCTATCAGCTAGAGTCACCAGAACTTGTTGATGCTCCTGTCGGTTGCGCCTATTAGTTGACCAGAACTCAGGACACTACAGAATGTGACTTTTCTGAATGAGGGAAGTGATGTCAATGATGTTCCGTAAAGGCCAACATGTTGCGATGGGGCCTCCAGGCCTGAGGATCTAGTTCCTGAGGCAATAAATGATGAAAATTTCAAATAATATGTAGAAGGCCTTCGTGTCAAGCTGCACGACGAATTCATGAGGTCTGACCTCCTCAAAATAGATGAGACGGGGGGTTATGACCAAAACAGTAGTTCTAGATGTCAATCGTAGAGCGCCAAGGATGATTTTGTAATCTCCTAGATGGAAGGCTTGCACAACGAGACTGATACCGTTGGGGGGAATATGGTCAAGAAGCATGCTCTCAGAAGCCGTGGCACCTTTGATACTGGTTTGAGCTGAACTGAACATCCTCTTTTGGTCTTCAATTGAAAGATGTGTGGCCATATTCTGCACAGACATCGTGGTGCAGTTGTTGATATCTGCCACTCCGAAGGATTAATTAAAGAGCACAAATAGAAGGGCTGGTAAAAAGGAAATGACCACGAATCGGCCTAGCATAGATGAGAATTCATCGACAAGAGAAAAAGATCTCAAAGGACGAAAGATCTTGCCATGAGCCCACGCAATAGTTGCCGCCCATTTTGCAGCTCTACCTGTTCTAGTATCAAGCGAGGAGAGGCCCGTCACTTTTATTGATCCAAAGTCATTTTTAGTCATATCCAATGCTTCACAGGTCAAAAGTTGGAGAACTTGAAGGAAGAGAAATAATGTCCGGCGAGAAGAATAGGCAATTAGGCATTTTAGACATAGCTAGCTAGGACAAGACAAAACTGTCTTTCACGTTGAGAGGAAGTGCCTTACCAGGATCAATGGTCAAAGTGCAATCGGTGCCTTGAATATAACTACTAGTTTGGCCATGTGTCCCTTTGCCTTGTCATGGAAGGGAGACATCGAGACACAACACCGTCCCAAGAGCGAGACTAGATACCTTAGCAATCGCGTGCCAAAAGAAATCTGCTGCAATTGCTGCGAGGATAGACAAAAAGCAGAGCGCCATTTTTGAACCTCTGGATAGTTTAACGATCATAGATAAGGTAAAGAAAGCACTGACTCAAACTGCAATATACCTAGCGGCGTCAAACAGGTATTATTTCGAAATACTTACAAAAGTATGCAGCCTGAACCTGGAGGTTGAATGCTGCTAATATGCGTGCTTATATTAATTTCTCGGACGTCTTGATTAGAATCGTCTTTCCACTGATATCTATCCAACATTTTACTAGACCACCATCTTGAGCAATTTTAACTAGGAGGACACAACGCCAAGAAGATGGTGTTGAGACCGCGCGTCCTGAGTAAATCGGGAATGGATTTCCTTGCACCGCAATATAAACTCGGACTTTTCGAGTCCGAATACTACGATTTCAATCCTTGAGCTATGCTTATTCTGTCTGATTCTCAGCCTAGAACGTGCGTCTACGTAATGTCTCTAATCCTCCTGTGGTCTTACGCGTTTGGTCAGCCAATGGGGGATTATATGCCAAGCAGCGTTCTCCACAAATCCTTGAAATGCCCCAGCTCCCGTCAAAGGGATTTTAGTTAGGCTGTGATAACCCCAGGTTCCTTCCCGTTACCTCCTAGAGTCCGAGGCTACCCTGTCCATCGTCTGACTCTGTGAGGGGTATCGCCAAGAGACTTGCGAGTCTAAGCGAACGGCGCAGGATACGAAGGATTTTGGTGGCACAGGCAATATCGAGGACCTCCAGCTATATAAAAAGCAATATGTCGCATGTTGCTTGTTATTTGTTTTAACATATCAGCTAAACTCCCATTCCCGCCATACTATCGAAATGCATATTCAGTCAACTATTGCTCTAGGCCTTTTGGCCAATGCTGCCATAGCTTCTGTCTTGGAATGCGGTACCTCGCCATCGAGCAAGGCCTTGAGAGACGTGTCCAAGGACCTCGCTAATGACCATTTGGAAATACGCGGACCAAAGAAACATGTAGAAATCAAGACTTACGTTCACGTCATTGGTGCAAGCAAGAGGGAGGAAGATGGATATCTCTCTGTGAGCTTTTATGAAAGTCCTCCGACCTGTATTTACTAATTCTTCCGTAGAAAGATACCGTCAAAGGCCAGATGGATCTTCTCAACAAGAGCTTCAAGCCTCACAACTTCTCGTTTAAATTGATGAAGACCACCAGGACCATCAACGAATCCTGGGCTGTGCCTATCGGCAGTCCCGTCCAAAACTCGACTGAGCCAGATCTTCGAGCAGCTCTCCGAGAGGGAACTTATAAGGATCTCAATCTGTTCTTTGTCTTAGACATGGTTCCTAATGGAAAGTGCGAGCTTCCTATCCCCAACCCAACCAAAGAGGACATTATCAATGATGGCTGCATCATGAAGTCTGACAACCCCGGCGAGGTTCCTCCCAAGTATGGTTTCGTTACCGTCCATGAGGTTGGTCATTGGCTTGGACTGGAGCACACCTTTTTCAATAGTTGTGAGGAGCCTGGCGACTACGTTGACGATACTCCTTATGAGGCCTACCCCGTCGGTGGTGATAAATGTCCTGAACCAGGCCGTGACACTTGTCCCGATAAGCCCGGTCTGGACCCTGTTGACAACTACATGACCTACGTCGGCGCGTGAGTGATGAATCGTTCTTTGATATCGGGGAGATACTAACGTACTGCAGCGACTGTGGCCCTCAGAAGTTTACTCCTGGACAAGCTGAGCGCATGCACAAGCTGTGGAAGAAACTGCGAGCGAACTAAAAGTCTTCCGCTCGGAACTATAATGAAACGCGATAATGATGCAATGATGGGCGAGGAGTTGAGAAAGCTTGGGGGATTAGGATCAAGTGGGAGTTGATCCATTGGATAAGGGGAGTTTTATGTATGCCGTGGAGTGATGCTGTATATACAATATGAGTCTTTGCCTCATACTCCAAGTCTAGGTAATACGGGAACTTTTGTCTGAACTATTTGAAAATAAATGAAATAAAATTGGAATAAACCAAAGCTGCCTTGCGACTTGGCCAGCAAGGGTTGAAAAGGAGTCAAAGGAAGTAAGAAAATTGATAGTAAGTTATTCTAGCTACAGTCTGCTTTCAAAGGGGACTACTTTCTTATTAAGAATAATAGTATATATAACCTAAAAAATAAAGATGCGGTTTATGTGGATCGAACACATGACCTTCAGATATCGAATGATAGTGATTGAAGTTGGACTTCAGTCTGACGCTCTCCCAACTGAGCTAAACCCGCTATTGGTTAGGAATGCAGTTCCATTTTCTGGACATGAGTGGCCGACCGGCGAATTCGATCGAAAATTTGCTCACCCTGGAGACTGTCTTGAGCAGGATGGCCAACCTTAACAGTGCAGGAAAAGAGAAGCATGGTACTTCTGTGGTCCACTGACGCGGTTGCACTGCTATTTTCTGCAATACAGAGCCGTCTTTTAATTATGCTTTTGGACTGTACAAGGAGTGACCTGACATCGTATTGAGATCTCACCAGTTTGTGAAAGAACCCAACAATCCAGCCACTGAGGATGCATACCCAATAACAAAGAGAAATGCGCACCTATTACGATTTCTCTATTATACCAAATTAATAAGAAGCTCCTAATATGCCAGAGCTTTATAGCAATTGTCTATTGGAGATATGTTACCCGGCCTTTTCCATAACGCTCTATGTCTCAACAGCAGCCGGACTTAACCATACTTTTGCAGAAGTTCAATCACATACGACCATACCTATCAGAGAACTCGGGATCCCGTCCGCTCTCCCATAGATAAGCTGATAAGGGGCGGATTAGTAGTTGGGTCGGTGACGACCAGCGAATCCCCGCTGTTGTATGTATTTTTGTCTCTATTAAAGGTATCTTGGTCGCCCCTGTGTCTTTGTCTTAGCTGCCGAGGCACAGATATTTTTGCCGAAAATGGATGGTGTTACTCGAGTGAACACCTAGATCCTGAAACTACTGTTTACTTGTTAGAATTCTCCACCAAGTCGCAAGAGGCCATAGTTTCCGTCGCTTAAAACAACAGTTAAGAGCCGAAAGACCACGCATCATCCTCAATCCCAATCAGTGTTGCTTCATCAGGCTGCTTCAAGGATATGGGGAGGTACTCGTTGGGCTGGTCAGAATCAGGGTTCCGGGACAGTGACACGACCTTTCATGCCAAGACTGTTGCCAAGAACGTCTTGACTTGCAATTTTTGTTACAACTTGTTCGACAGATGGAAATGCGGCATGAGGTCCATTTCGTGAGAAAAAGGAAGAGTTCCGGAGTGTCGCAATTGGGCCGTTTGGCAGTAAGCCAACCAGGATAGTTCGTGGTGAATTCTGCATCTTGAATCGCGGTGAGGGGTGAACTGTTTAACTGAGTTGCGATTGTTGGTTCTGGGTTGTTGTTGGTTCAGACTTAAAGACTTTCAACGGATGAAAGCTGGGCCGCAGCAAAGCACTGTCTTGTAAAGCCGCGTCAGACCATGCAGCAACCAACTAAGGCATCAGGGAGGCTTCTTATTTATGCACCATTGCAGAATGTTTTCCGGTCATGCTTAAAGGTCTAACCTTTCAGCTAAAAGCTTCAAAATAGGCAACTACAAGGTAGTTGGGTGTGACTCTCAGATATGAGAAGCTGTTTTCTTTATCCATGTTTAGAGCTTAGCGTCTCTTATGCTTATAAAACTCAGAATAACGGGCAACAATCAACACGGCTTGGTAAAACACGCGGCCAAGGCTTCGTTGGTTGAACAATTGTGTCCATGGTTGATAATAGGCGAGAACATGCAAGTGATCATTGAGCACTCCCCAGACACTCTATGCCACTATTTTACCACTTTACCATCTTCAATGGTGGCCAAAATATCAGACACTTGCTTCAAATCGCTTGAGAAGCACTGATATGTCGATGGGTCAGTATCGCGTGTTTTGTGTCACCAACCATCATCAGCTGCAAACGGCCGAAACCGAAAGCGTCAGTGTGAATATCGTTCTGAGCAGATTTGCAATTGGCTGGAGACAAAATTGCATCAGGAAACTTGATCTGAATTCGTCTGAAACCAATACATTCCTGTCCGTAATTGATTGGTTGAGTAGACGAAGATGCAAACGAGAGGTAGAGAAACAGTGTTTCGGATGCCAGCAACTAGGGAACCCAGCCACAAAAGCGGCGCTTCTGCTAATGGATGGGCGAGCTGACATCGGGCACTTAATTGTCTGGGGTTAAAATATAATTATTCATTCTGCCAGAATTTCCACCCTGGATTTACTCCATCACTGTCTATCGCCTCTCCTTCATTGTTCTTTATGTTCTAACCTCAATTCACTCGCTAACACCATCCTTCTTTTTACCATGAAGCTGACCTTCGCTTTGATTCTTACCGCCTACATAGACTCAGTCATCGCACGTTTATATAAGCGTGACGAATGCGCAACTGCCTGTACTGATGCATATAACTCATGTCGAGTTGAGCCAAATGGTAGCCAAGCCTTATGTGCGGAGAAGTACGAAAGTTGTCTCGGGTTCAATCCATTCTTGGGAGCAAACGCTATCACGGCACCGACGGCATGTTCCAAGGGTGCAACAGGTGCTTCAAATGCAGCTAAGACTACTATATCCAGCACACGCTCGACTACACCAAGCTCTTCAACTACCAGCAATGCTGAGTCACCTACTTCTACTGCTACTAAGACTACTGCCGCAGCCGACACAACGAAGCCGGTAGCTAGTACGGACACCAGTATACCTGAGACATACAATTGTGTTACCGAGTGCAACGACGACTATAATACCTGTCGCACAGCACCTAATGCCAATATGGCAAGTTGTGCTGCCCAGTATGCCCAATGTATTGGATACAATCCATTCAGTGGAGGCTCGCTTGTAACACCAACTGCTTGCTCCGTCGCGACATCTGGCATAGCTCAAATAACCCAGACAAGCTCAAGCTCGCAGCAGCCAGCCATGACTTTACAGTCCGAGTCTCCTCAGCAGGATACAACACTTGAACAGGCTACCACCATTCAGAAACCGATAGCCACCTGCGGTGCGAATATGTGCATGGGCAGTACTATGAGTGATGGCCAAACTCAACCCACGGCAACTGAGACGCCAGTCATTGTTAATGTTGCTGGAAGTGCCAAACCCCTGATAGCCTTTGCTCTTCTAGGGATCGTCATTGCGCTCCAGGGCCCATTCGCATCTGGGGGTTGAATAAAAGGTTCTGGTACTTGTGGGATGGGTCGGACTATTGAGACTGAATGTTACGGAGCAGTACTCTCTCCAGTACATGGGCGCCTGTGACTCAATTGGCGTAGCTAGTCTACGAAACAAAGACGGAGACCATATGCTATATATCAATTGCAACATCATGAAATACAGTTAACAAGAGCTTGAATGCGTTGGAGTCAACATATATAGACGATTCCAACTACAATGGTATTTTTCTAGGCCTCTCAACCGCATAAGAATCTAAAACCTCTTAGGCCCTTTTTTGACCAGATCTCGTGAAGCGGAGCACATTTCGGTTTCTGAAGCTCATCTAGAATTTAATTGTACTCATCAGGGGAGAGTTTCTCAATCAGGAGCGCCGAAATCCTGGTAATGGCATATTCCACATGACAACACTCTTCTGCCGACCATGAATGCTTCTTTCTCATACAAAGGCATCCGAGAGGAAGAGCAGACTTCGCGACACTTCGAGGTTTCTTGCCAGAGTTGGGAGTTTCTTGAGCTGATAACTTGTAATTCTTTAAGAACACCCAGGCTTCTCAAGACTTCTGCATTCTGGTTGCTGCGTTATATCTGCCGATATCTAATGTTCTGTCCCTCCCCAATGTCGCTGGTGCCAAGGAGGTTAGCGCGTCCAAGTGTCATTACTCAGCAAATTCAGATAAGCAGCGGAAGACTAACCATATGAAGTAGTTGGATGGCTGATCATGTCCGCACTCTGATCAATAAGCTTGCTTTCTCATCCGCAACTCAACAGGCGACTGCAACGAGCGGGAGAGAATCTCACATCTACTTGATCTATTCCAAATAATGAGTCGATCTTCAATGACGCGGTGTGAGGTCAAAGCCTGCAAAGCATGCCAATCATCCAAGAGAAAGTGCACCAAGCAGCAACCCAAATGTCGGCGTTGTGAGCTGCGAGGCTTGGATTGTATCTACGAGCCCTTGCCACAAGTCTTTCTCTATAGAGCTACAAAAGATGATGTGGAGCCAGCATTGTTGCCATATAATCACTCCCAAACACAATCCTTGCAGTCTTGCCAAGATGAAAGCTCGTTTGCTGGAGTTGACATACAAGCGAACACTCATGCGGACGATCAAAGCACCCAAACTCGTCTCTCCTTGGAAGATCTAAATTCCGCCTGGTTTCTTGACCCTGACTCCTGGAGATCTGTCCCGATCCATTGCTCCAATCGAGCCCATCTCACTACTGATATGATTCGTGGCCTCTTGTACCAGACGAAGGACTGGCTGAGTGATTGGATAAAAACCGGAAGCAACGTCTTTGTTCATCCCGAGCTTTACAAGGACAGTCTGCCAGAGCCCATTAGTGATGCTTTCACCACAATGTCCGCATACCTGTCAAGAACACCTGAGACCAGTGAGATGGTTCTTAGGGTCACAGAGCAAAAGGCCGAGAAATTATTGTCCTCTGAGGACGTTACAGAGTGCACTGGAAATATTCTACACAGCCTCAGCCGTGTTCAGGCACTTCTGGTGTATTGCACAATCCGCCTTTTGGATGGTGATTTACGCCAACGTCACAAAGCCGAACAGCATCTTCAAACTCTACAGGATTGGACAAAGGATATGATCTCACAAGCGTCTGCGGCGACAGCAAGTGGCAGCATAATTCTCGACAACCATCTCACGAACCAAAGCCCGCAGTATTTCACATTGCCACTACTTCTATGCCAATTCTCTCCTGAACAGCTTCTTTGGCATGCATGGATACTATCGGAGTGTATCCGGAGGACGTGGTGTGTATCGATGGGCCTCCAATCAGGATATGAGCTGTTGAAGACTGAGGCTGGTCCTTGTTATGGGACGTTGCCTATCACAACGCGAAAAGGTCTATGGGAAGCTAAAACAGCCTTTGTGTGGACAAAGATGTGTGCAGAGAACAACGTCGGGTTCGTGTCTAGGAATGATCATGAAAGAGTCATGGCCGAGATGACTCCCGGTGACATTGATCAGTTTGCATTATGTATGATGAACTTGGATGTTGGGCCAGATAGAGTTACAAGATGGCAATGTGAACAAAGTGGTTGAGTCTAGCGCGACACTGCGACTTTACGAGACCCTGGAGGTAATCATCCTTGAAATATGTAGATAAATATGAGAGACTGGATAATTCAACTTCTGCAATCGATCCATGGCGGGCTGCGGGTTGCTTTTTTATCTCGCCCCGCACATCCGCAACCTTCCGCTGGCTGAGTAAATCTCTACCACGGCTCTCATTTGGACCAAGGTATTTAAACCCTCTGAAGTCGCCGAATAGGTAAACTGACTATCAAACCATCACATTCTCCTACTATCAGTACTTCACATCTTCGCTTTCAAATATCTTTACCATTGACCATGGCCAGACAGTGGATTCTCGACGACCAACAAGGCTTTGAGACATCGCTCAAGTACGAAGACAATGTTCCCATTCCGTCCAAAGAAGCACTTGGTCCAGATGAAGTTTTGGTCAAAATGCATGCGGCCAGTCTCAACTATCGAGACATCGTCATTGCTACCTCAGCTGTAGGTCCCAAATGCCCGGGGATGCTAACGGAAACTGACACAACCCAGCAATTCGGCCCAATCACCCCGCCCATGGTCCCTTTGTGTGACGGGGCTGGCTCAATTGAGGCTGTTGGATCATCTGTCAAGGCCTTCAGTCCTGGCGATCGAGTCATCACTTTTCCTGCACCGGATGTTGTGAAGCAGAGGGGAAGCGACGCCGACGTCGACATGTCTGATGTCCAGACCATGCTTGGTCTAGGTACAAAGGGAACACTTCGAACTCATGGCGTGTTCTCGGAGAACGCTCTTGCTCACGCACCAACATCTCTTGACTGGCTTCAAGCTGCTACACTCCCCGTTACCTGGCTTACAGCGTGGAATGCGATCTCGGAATTGAGCAAGGACCAGATTGGTCCTCAAACCTGGATCCTGGTGCAAGGAACTGGAGGTGTGAGTGTGGCAATGCTGCAGCTCGCCTCATCTCTCGGACTGACAGTCGTTGCAACAACCTCGACTAAAGAGAAAGCGGAAAAGCTTAAAGTGCTTGGTGCAAGCCATGTTGTCAACTATCGCGAGAACCCCGACGGCTGGGGCAAAGAAGCGCGAGCATTGACACCCAATGGGGTAGGATTTGAACTAATCGTTGATATTGGGGGTAATAAGACCCTCAGTCAGTCTCTTGAAGCTGTGCGCCCGTATGGTTCTATCCAAGTTGTTGGCGCTGTTGCCCTAGACGGTGAGGCGGTGCCTATGTTGGGAGCTCTGATGTTCACATGCACTATTCGTGGGTTTCTCATGGGTAGCCAGAGTCAGTACAAGGAGCTTGTCAAATACATTGACAAGCAGAAGCTCAAGCCGGCGTTTGACGACACGGCCTTTGAGCTGGCAGATGCCAAGGACGCTTACAGGAAGTTGAAGGAGCAGAAGCACTTTGCCAAGGTTGTCATTCGCATTGACCACGATGAGATTTGATGCTCCTGGAAGCATCAATTTGGTATGGGATGCCTGGAATTAGATTCAACAGGAGGGTTCATGAATGCCTTTTTGAATTACAATTAAATATCTAGAAGATCCCTATTACAGTTGAAGTATTGAATATTGGATTCATGGACACAAGTCTGCTTGGAACTCTGAAAAGACAGTTTGATGGCTTGTCAGAGAAAACGCCTGCGGGTTGGCAACTCGTCTATTTGCTAATCTTCAAAGCGTTGGCTTCCGCGACCCTGGCTTTTGAGATCAATCTCGTCAAGGAACATTGAAGTCAATAATCCCAACCCACCCAAGCCTGTCATGGTGTAGAAAATGGTACGAAAGCAGGTCAGGTACACGCCTAAAACTTGATCAAGGGTTTGCTGGGAAACGTCCAGTGACCTGAGTTCTTTGATGAAAGCGACAGCATTTGAAGCGTTGCGTAGAGGTGCCAGTGGCCCGCTAAGGTTTATCGAGGTCGAGGAGATAGTATCTGAGAATACAGTGTTGAAGATGGCAGAAGCGACGGTCAAGCCTATCAGGCCTCCAAACATACGAATGGTGAAGAATTGTCCAATTGCGACACCAGTATCGTCGACATTCTTGACACTGGCTTGCATGGGCAGAAGGTTGAGCCGAAGCAGAGCAACACCTACTCCCCACATAACTGGAAGTCCAAAAAGCATCGACGACGACGAATCCAGGTTGAACAGGGCCATGATACCGGTTCCAAGGGCTAATAATACCCATGACAACCGCAGCAACCAGGTATAGCCTCCGAACAAGGGCACCATCATCATAGATACCACTGCAACGACCACGCTGACAATACTAGTAGGTAATAGAAAGACAGCTGATTTGGTCGCCGTTTCCAGATACACCGCTTGGAAGATTAACGGCAGGTATTGCAGCAGCGAAACAAGGATAGCTCCATGAATAAACCCTCCCAACAATGTCATATTGGCAGTTTTGGAGTGAAAGAGACGATGAGGCATAATGGGTGCTGCAGGCTTCGCCTCATAAAAGACGAAAGCGACGAGCACCAACACTCCCAGAAGCATTGGAACCAACGTCTGCCATGAGGCCCATGGAAACAGAGAGCCCGCCCAGCTGAGTGGAAGCACGAGTATGGTAATGCCAGAGACTACCAGACCCATGCCGATCCAGTCGAGTCGCTCGATGTTGCTGGTAAGGGACGCATCCAGCGTAACAGGCCGCAGCTTGAGGAAGAAGAACAACAATGGGGTTGCGAATCCAAGAATCGGCAGATTTAACCACCCAATCCATCGCCAACTAACGTACGAAGTAAAAAGTGCGGCGACAGAGGGTCCAAGAATGTTTCCTGCAGCATTCGGAATACCCATCAAGCCAAGGTACGTAGCTCGCTCCTCGAGCGTCGTCATGTCAGTGAGGATCACCTGGACAAGCACATCAATGCCCCCGCCACCGAAGCCTTGGAGTACACGGCCAACGATGATAGTTTTCATGTTTTGTGCAACGGCAAAAACGATCGAACCGATAAAAAACAACCCAATGCAGACGTATAGTGGTGGCTTCCGGCCGAATGCATCCGATATGCTCGCCCAAACAGGCTGCATCACCAGACCGCAAAGCGTGTAGGACAGGTTGGCCCAGAAAGATTCGAGACTCGACCCCCTGAGGTCATTGGCTATTGACTAGTAACCAAGTCAGCATTAATGCAATCGGACTAACGAGCCTGAACGTTTCTTACCGGAAGGGCAATGCCAAGTGCTGTAGCATCCACTTGGAATACGAAAAGTGTGGCAGCCAGTCCTATGAATGCGAGTTTGAAGGCCAGAGACTTTTTGGGTTTTGGCCGACTGCCTTCATTGCCTTGTGATACTTCAGCATCCTCAGTCGGTGATCTTCCTTGGGTATTCTTTTCTTTCTCAATCTCTGCGCCAGATCTTTGTTGGACACCAGGCGCAGAAATGTCAGCCTCACTGGGCCTGGGGCCTGTTTCTTCCATCTTCAATACTGTGACTCAATAGTGTAACATTTTTGAATTGAGCTGCGAGAATAAGTCCAGTATATCACGTGCAGCGACGTTGGTGGTTGGGGTTGAGAGGCCTCCTTAAATTCTGTCTGCAATGGGTTTAGCTGAGGATTCGAAGGATGAGTTGTTCGTAATTGACCGGGCCGCGTTGGGGTCACTGATAAGATAGCAGCATCAATGAAGCGTGATCCCAGCATGTTCCTCTAACTCAACAGACTTATGCAGATGCATATTTTAATTACTGGTGCCTATCTAGAGTAGTTGAGTGCATCTTTCACCCTAATCTAGTTTTATGCAGTATTAAAATCGTGTTACCTTTCGGATCTGCCGGGACGAGCTGGTGAGACATCAGGCACCACAGTCGTTTCATTTAGTGCTTACTCGTCATTTTCCGCAAACATTATCCAAGTGGAGACAGGCAGGGCAACACGGAATCATGGCCTCTTCTGGTCTCTTGATTGATCCCAATAAACCAAGATCTAGTACTCCTAGAAAGCGGACTGGCTGCCAGACATGCCGGTGCGTGCAATTTCCCACTCCAATCCAAGAATCAAGCTTCCTCGGGAGTTGTTGGAGAGATACGTGACTGACAAAACAATAGCAAAAGGAGGATCAGGTGCGATGAAAGTCGTCCCGCCTGCACGAAATGTGTCCGATCAGGGTGGAAATGCGACGGCTATCGTACAGACCCTGTCTCTACAGCTTCTTCCCAAAGTGAAAGCACTTCCAGTGTCGTGGCTTCGACGCCTTTGTTGCCCATAGCCACCTACTCCATCCCGTTCAAAGTCCCTGGATGCCAGAGAGACCGCAGACTATTGCACTACTTCTGTGTGCAAGGAGCGGATGACATCTCAGGGTTTCTATCATCGGAGTTTTGGTCACAAACCGTTCTACAGGCAGGACATCAAGATGCAGTGGTACGACATGCTCTTGTCGCGATGAGTTCACTTCATTTGGACTATACGACTTCAAATTCAGAAGGGGCGTTAGTGGCAAGCTCTGAGACCTTGAACCTGTATGGGAAAGCTCTTCGCTCACTGAGGAAGCAACTGGCGCAGCCATCGAGTGGTGCAATAAAAACTGCGCTCGTTTGTTGTATCTTGTTTTACTGCTGCGAAAGTACTCTAGGTGACCGCAATGCGGCACTCCAACATCTCAGTAATGGTCTGAAGCTACTCATATCTACTCAGAATGAGCATGCCAGAGACGAATCTGGGGATATGAAAGGGCTAACTACTGTCTTTGAACGACTTGATATGCAAGCCAGCTTCTTTGAAGATGACCGCACACCAATTTTCGTTCTATCAGATCAGAAGTTTGCCGGGGCAAGGTTTGGATTGTTGCCTTTGAAGCAGGACTTCGATGGACTTCATGATGCACAGCAGAGGCTTGTTGAACTCCAAGCTTGGCTATATCATTTCATCAATACGAACTTTCACCTTCACAATCAACCAAAGGAGTTACTTGACTTTGATATTTTGCAGGAGAAGGATGCTTTGATGCAAGGATACAGTTCCTGGGTTGCAGCGTTCAACTCCTTTGAGCTCAATAACAAACACGACGAGCACACCATGTACGCCTTCCGGACACTTCTAATTCAGTTTCGTGTTTGCCATATGATACTGGAGTCTAAGTTTCCTCCAAACGGTCAAGTTTTTGGAGCCTCCCCGAACTCGGCCGCGCATCAGATACTCGACTTGGCCGAAACATTGCTTCAGCATACAGCGCGAATAAACGCGTCGCCCAACGCGACTAGGACCCCGAGGCGCAACTTCTCTTTGGAAACTGGGGTTGTAGCTCCGATATTCGCATTGGCTCTCAAATGCTCAGATGATTCGGTGTCTACAAGAGCCGCCCAAATGCTGACCTCATCACAAAGACGAGAGGGTCTGTACGATGCGCCAACAATGGCGAGTATCATCGACGAGCTAAGGAAATTAAGAGATGGAACATTGAGCATCAAGACAGAGTCTGCTAATGGAGACGAAGACAAACGGGCACTGGAGTATCATGTGCCTGAGAACTATGTTGGCGGCGGTGTAGATCAGCTGCTATGGTCAATGAGCCTATAAAAACACTTGTTCGAGATATTTCCTCAAGTTTTCAATAGTAGCATAAAGTACCACGTCTTTAGGGGATCTTAAATTTCAGCAGAGATTCCTCTCCCTGAGCTGCACACTAACCGTAGTGAAAGCGGGACAGTTGGCTTATTGCTGGCCGTGGCAACTTATGCAAATCCGGCAAGGAAAGAAAATAACATTCAGCTCATCACATCCAGGCTCGTAGCATAAATCCGTGGTATCCTAATTGATTCCTCAGATAGCTTCAATAAGTGTTTAACAGGTTCCTGAACTGGCATTGCGATCGATATAGAAGCGCAGTTTAGGGGGCAAGGAGTATCTGTCTCACGTATCCTGTGCGGCGTAGCTGAACAATAATAAGCCCTAGGCCGAAATGAGCCTTGATTATCAGCTCATGCGGGGTACGCATTCCATCTTCCCGTCTCACCTCGGCTCTAGACTCGTGATTGAAGTTTCAATCCAATGATGAGAGATGCATGTCTGATTGGTACCCTACTTAGGCCAGTGTTGGCGCCTAAAGTCCCTCACCCTTGGGCACCCAACTACACATCAGGTTTCATCAGCTCTTGATCCTCTTTGCGGTTCTTTCAACTAACAGAATAGCGCTTTATAATGGCCGCCAGCTCGGAACTTCAAGACGATGCAGACGCGATCATCAGGGCTTGTACCTATCACAGGGATGAATGGGACAATGTCCTGATCCGGACGCCGAAACAAAAGCTCAATGCACAATTCTTACAGTCGGCATTCAAAACTGTGGTGTCGTCAGGGCTTGGGATATTAGATCGCTTGCCTCAAGAATTGACTCTGATGATACTTCGTGAACTCGATATTCTTTCGTATCTTCGGTTTCGACGCGTCAACAGCCGTGCACGAAGCATAGCGACTGCATCTCGTGAATACACGGTGGTTGTGAAGCATGGGCTTAGAGGCCTGAAGCCACTTCTTAAAGCCCAATTGGGACACCTTTTCACCTTTTCACAGTTTTACGAAGCACTTGTCAACAAGGAATGCAAATTTTGTAGGAAATTTGCGCCATTTCTATTTCTACTCACTTGCGAACGATGCTGCTTTACGTGCTTGCAAGTTTCATCTGAGCTGCGAGTTTTGGCAATACCGGTGCCGAAGGCATTCTCCACCGCAGTGAATCGCTCTAATGAGGAGATCGAGCGAGTATGTGGGCCCAAATTGCGAGTTGTATACGGCAGATACTCCCTGCAATCATGGCCCAGGCCGAAACGACCTAGATACTTGGTCCAGGCGAAGCCGGCCGTTGAGACGCTTCAGTCTCTCAATTCTTCTCAGCGAATCCCAAAAAGGGCTTTAGAACATCAACCAGAGCATCAGGATTACAACGATGTGAGGCATAATTACTGTTTCCGATACATGGCTGCCACTGCGTTTCCTTGGTATGATTCAAATCACGACAAGGCTGAATGTGGGATAAGCTGCAAAGGGTGTCAGTTTCGCCTTGAAGAATTTCTTCGTACAAATAGAACCCTCTCACCTCCGTGGGGTTACAACGATCGGGACAGAGTCTATACGTCAGAGGAGTTCTTATATCACTTCAGATCTTGCGAAAATGCTAAGGAGGTATGGGCCAAAACTCAAGAGAACCAGGTACCCCCGGAATCAGCTTTCACCAGGCAAGGAGGCCTTGTTATCTCTCACGCGAGGCACGAGCTCCATTGATTAGAAACGTAGTGCGCAACTAGTTCCGAGTCATCAAAGGGGGCGTCAACAGATAGTACCTATGCGACTTCTCTATCTTATGAGCGATAGCATTGGTGTGAAATCTCACAGCCTCTCATTACAGGGTGTAAAGATATTCCCTCATTAATTACTCTTACTCATCTGTTGTCTAAAACTTGTTGTCAATGTATCCATTGGACTTCCGTGCCCTGATAGTGTAGATATTCATACACAAAACTATAAACTCCTGAGAGGATGTGTAAATCGACAGTCGATGATGTGCAAAAAAGCGATTTTGTCCCGTTTACGCGCTCTTGAGAGCCTTGTGTATTTCACTCTTGTACCTGGTGTTGATGGCGCGACGGTTGAGCTTCTGTGTAGCTGTTACAAGGCCCTGAGCATTGGATTTCATTAACAACCGTCGACAAGGGAGAGGACAGATAGACTTACGCTGGCAGGAGTCCATTCTTCGGGGGTTATAACCACTCCAGCGACTATTTCCATGTTCGACAGACCACCTCGCTTCCCAGCGGCTTGCAAGTCTTTCAACAGGGCTTGGCGAACTTTGCTATCAGTGTGCATGCTATGCTCATCAACTTCCAATTGCTGAGCGATACCAGCAAGTGCCGTTTCATTAGGCATGACAACAGCCACAGGTCGAGAATGATCAGAGTCTGCATAGACCATGACGTTCATAATGCCCTGAACTCCGCGATAAATTGCCTCTAGCTTTTCGAGGGCAACGTACTCGCCACTGAGTAGCTTCACGAGGTTCTTGATGCGATCAATCACCCGAAGATGGCCATCAGAATCGAATTCGCCAACATCCCCGGTTCTGAACCACCCGTCTTCTGTGAAGCTTCTCTTGGTTTCCTCTTCATTTTCATAGTATCCCAGCATGACAGCAGCACCTTTGATCAAAATCTCGCCTTGGGGAATCTTGGTATCGGCAGAGTAGCCAAATTCTGGAACTGATACAAGCTTCACTTCGATAGAGCCTGGAACTGTACCTATAGAATGCAGAGTGAATTCGAGAGGTGATCCTAAGGAACCGTTTGCGCAGGTTTCTGTAAGGCCATAGCCTGTAAACATCGGAGCGAGAACCATGGAGAGAAAGTGCTTCGTCGATAGCGATATAGCACTTCCGCCATTGAACAGAAATCGTATCCTCCCACCAGTCATCTCACGAACTTTGCCGAAGATAGCGTTATCGAGCAGGCAGGCGCCAGGCAAGTTGTGCTTGACCATGAAACTTTTATAAGCAAAGGCAGCCCAGAACAGTGTCCGTATAAGAATGCTAGAGTTGAGTCGAGCCGTTACGCCTTTTCTGATAGTCTCATAGACTTGTGGTACGCCAGGCATTATGGTTGGCCTCAACTCGCGCATGTCTCCAGCACAATTTCTCATGGATGTATCTGATAGGGTTCGTGGATTGCCATACCCCAAGGCTCCGCCGAAGTAGAATCCTAGATTTTCGAGAGCCATCTCCAAGACATGGGCAAGTGGGAGATAACTGAGCAAGACATCGTTGTGAGTGACGCAATCCGATACGCAAGTATGCAGTCCAGCAACTAGTGGTATAAAATTAGTTTCGTTCCTTAGGAAGACGATCTGGTGCCCTCTTACCACCTGCAACAAGATTTCGGTGCGCAATTCGCACACCCTTAGGGACGCCTCCAGATCCTGAAGTGTACATGACACAGTACAGGTCATCAGGTTCGGGGAAAACTGGATCAACCATTTCGCTTTGGCCAGACTTCCAGAGTTCCTCGAAGCTGATCACCTTGATCTTTGGATTGGCAGATTTGAAACCTTCCAGATGTTCCGATACGCCAAAAATGGATGCCTCGTTCATGATAAGAGTATGAACCTTTGACTTCTTTAGAGGCTCGGCAGCTGTCTTTAGCAAGTACGGATCAATATACATAACCTCGGCTTGGGTCTGGAGGAGACTGTGTTCGAGGCCACTCTGTCCCAGAGAATCGTAAGCTGTGATGATCGAGATGGACTGGGTAGCACATGCATGAGATGTGGCAATCCATTGTGCGCTGAAGAAATGAATCAGATCGTCTCAAAGTTGCACCGTGACAGGTTACCATACCTTGTTGAACCGAACAAAAACAATTTGTCACCTCGTCCAAGCCCTAGCTTACGTAGCCCTGAACCAACTTCAAGGCAGTGTTTTTCGTATTCCTTGTAGGTAAAGAAAGAGAAGGCGGATAGCTCGAAATAGGTCCATTCTTTGTCCACCTTCTGCACCTTACCATCGACCTTCTTCTCGACTTGGGTTGTTTCCTTGTGGAGCTTGATGAGCTTTCGAGAGCCAACAGCATTGCTGTCGGGAAACAGTCGTGCGCTGCGACGGATGATATCGAAAACTGTGTGTATATCGTCGGAAGGTCGTTCAATAAGGCCATCTCGAGCTCTGGGGTGACGGCGAGGGATGGTCTCATTTGGCCTTTTCTCGTAACCAGGCGATTCGATGGTAAAAGGTGGTTTAAACACCTGGTACAATGGTGTCACGCCTGATGTATGCGCCATATTGGCCAAATGAGCAGATAATCGCAATTTAGGCTAGGAAAAAGGATTTTGGGGGTAATCAACAGTTTTAAGTCTCAATCTCCAATGAGTTACTGGCCCGAAACCAAAAAGTGGGAAGCTTGGAAATTATAACAATGTCGATGTTGGGACCCAGGACTCTATAAGATGACAAGCACTCAACAAAACATGGGGTGCATTTTGTTGGCACTGCCCCAGAGGCCCGGCTTATCCTATTTGCCCGACCTCGTCTCACTCCACTCTGACGTTGGACCTCAAACTTCCTTCACAAGATGCCTCGCCTATGAACGCACAACATGTGATTGTTGTCACACATAACTAGTCCAAGCTGTGTCACCTTCTATGCTGTGGTCTTACACCCTGACAGCTATCAAGCATTCTACCAACCAATAATCTCATCAACCACCCGGACAGGAAATACAAGAGTAAGCTGACAGGCAGTCATATCGAGTATCTAACCTCGTTGAGTAGAGTGAATGATGTAGTGAGATGGTCCATGCTCGGAGGTTGGCCTGAGGCATAATACTAATTCGGATCTTGTTATGAGGACGCCGCTGTTCTCTGGTGCTTCTGAATTGAACTTTGCACAATAAGTAATAAGTATTGGGATAGAAACCTATAGAAACCGATGTGTACCCTGGTAATTGTATGCTTTCGCCGTCGGACACGTGCTTTATCTAGCTGGGGGCAGATAGGGAACTGCGGGATATTTTTTACCCATCGAAATCTATGATGAATTAAACTGGCATCTGTCCAGAATGACCTTGGTAGTTCCAAAACACCTTCCCAACTGCCTCTCAGTAAACTCTGCCGTATATCATTTATGATGAAGTCTCGATGGCGGCCTTGAAGTCGTCGCGCCACCTCTGAAATGAGTCCCGGAAGCGGTCATGAATTGTATACTTTATGATGAAAGCTGCAACACCGCCGAAGGTTTCCCAACTAAGGTACTCAGTCACCTTTTGGCCACTTTTCGGATCGATAGATTCTATAAACTCATGAACCCGTTCGTTGTGACTCAGGATGAAAGGCATGCCGATATAACGCCACGTCACCCGGTAGCCAAGCCGCCCATCCTCTGTCTCAAAGCGTTCCACTCTGTCAACGGTTTCGGCTGCGGTATTAGTTCGCCTGGGCGAATTTCTATTCATATGAACATCGGCAGTAAAGTCGACTCCATTATACAGGAACCCAGGACGAGCGATGAGATCAAGTATTTCCGAGGCATTCGAAGTTTGATCCGTGATGGGAGGAGCTTTGGTAATGGTTCCACGTGGAGTAAGAGAGTTCCAAAAGGGCCAAGTGTTGGTATCAATTAACTTCTCGAGACATGTAATTGCTGGAGCCTCGATCATAATTGAATAGCTGATTGAAAATGAAGATAAGGCATTGATGCTGTTGTGAGGGGTTGCGAGAGGGGGGCCGAGACTGGCCGACTGACCCGGGGGGATTTTACCATTGGAAAACGACATGGTCAAAAAAGATAAAATGAATATTACTTGGCAACTTTGTCAGTCTCAGTTAAGTCACTAATTTGGGAATATTTTAGCTGAAATTAGAAGTCCTGGTATGAGATCTTAAATAAAAAGAGAGAAAGGTAAGGGAATGCTGGTAGTAAGATATAGTTAAGTATAGTCTGGAGTTAATTAAAATTAATTATAAGTTTTAAACCTTAGATATAAGAAGTATAATTACTATAAGTATAATTATTAGTAATTAACTTAAAAGTATAAAGAATTAGTTTTAAATTATTTTTAAGTAGCTAATTAAGAGAATTATAATTACTTTATATATTAAGATTATAATAGGTTTAGCAGCATGCTAACCTGATTTAATAACCTATAC
>JABCJZ010000530.1:0-17544 GCA_013184445.1 Fusarium sp. NRRL 53497 | reverse complement strand
AGACCGTGCTGCACGCCCTTCGACAAGACACACACCCCCTCCTCTTCCCCCCGGAGCTGCCCTTCACCCCTTGTCCCACCTTTTCTTGTCATCTCCCGTCCCCCATCTGCATCGTCACGCCCAGACAGCCCCAGCTTAAACGAGCCCTGGCGTCCTGGCCCTGGTCCTGGCTCCCAGAGGAATAGAGTCCCATCACTCAATTGCTACCGTGGATACCCATCCCATCCCGTGGCCCGTCTTTTTCATTAACGAGCCTCACCAGTCACCTATTCTGCTCTCTCGTTTGTTCAGTGCTCGGGTACCGGCCAGTGGCATTCGTCGACTCGTCCACACAAAATGTGACTCGCACAATACTAATACTGTACAGTATCCGTATGACACCCCTTGTTCCTTGTTGCGTATTATGGTATTCCCCAGCCGCTGCTGTTATTGATACAGCACCATATTGCTTGGAGTGACTACGATATGAAGACTCGCAAAGGCTCTTAACGAAAGGTTGTTCAGCAAACGTTCGTTTCCCCTCTGCCCGAGCCCAGCCATCTATCTTTATCCAACTTTATCTCTGATTTTTGCCCTGACGCTTCTTTTGGTGCATCCCCAGACCGCCAACAAGCGCGTTGCCGCCCCCCAGCAATGGATGGCATCACCTCACCTAATCCGACCGACAGCATCCATCGTCCATTTGCAGCGGAGAAGGATTGCCGCTACCGATTGGCTTCTAGCTCTTCTGTTCTCTCTCGTTTCGGGCTAGCCAGACAGCGGACCTTGACCCAAGCACTGAGCAGAGAGCACCTATCACTGAGCACCAAGCCAAACCATGGCGCTCCCCTTTCTAGCAACGTCCGCCCTGCGCGTGCGGCTGAATCATAAATTATGGGATTGCATGGACCATCTCTTCTTCCTTCTGACTTCAAGACATCCCGTGATCCTGAGCGGCTCGAGTCTCTTTGAGCTCCCCTTGTTGTGACTTTACGACTCAAATTCTATTTCGCCGTCATCGTGCGCTTGGTGACCGACAAGCAAGCCTTTTGCAGTTCAACATCCTTTGACTGATTGGTTTTAACCTTCGTCATGCAGATATAAACAATGTTTATATCGTTGGACTTTCGCTCAAGGTTTTGAATGCACTGCAAATGTCACAAATTCTCCGCTAGTAGCGAATACCAAACAAAGCCTCTTATAAGGTTTCAAAGACGATGATGAGACGGGCTGTTGAACATCAGCTATCTCGTACATCATTTTGGTGGTCATTGTCAAACTGTCCGCCAGATTGACAGGGCAATGGCGCTATGTACCTTTGGCTTGGGCCCGGGAAACCCCTTTTCCCTCCCGCTCGCTCGTTTGTTTCCCTGGTCCATCTCCCCCTCCCAAACCAAAACAAGCCGAGGCCGTGTCATGCTCCGAAACGGCCTACGACCTGCTTACGAGAGAGAGATGCTAAGATGGCCCGAAACACGTGGGAGACTTCCGGAACAGCTTAGCGGCGAGTCCGGCAAGCGGTGAAAAGATTGGCCCTTTCCATACGATATTCCATTTGCTGTTCCCCGACTTCTGTAAAGCCACCACCGCCTCGATCTGATGGGCCACAATAATTAAGGTATTATTATCCAGCCTCCCCAAACATATGGCTGCATCATCGTCTCGCAACGGGGATCGTGCCGCAGTTGCACAGCTCGTTTGTTTGTTCGTCCCCGTTATTTTCTGACACTGTTTCTCGTCAATCTATGTCTGATATTTGGTGATATCATGTATCTGATACCCGTCATTCATCAGATGTCCCTGTCGAGTGCTTGATGTTCTGTTCAACCTCTTACACTTTGTGTAGGCAAAACAATGAGTTATCTAGGGTCGAGCAATATCGTAGTGAAATGACTGTATACATTCTTTCTTACCGTTGCTGGAAGAATACGGTATATTCTCTCGTGGATTTGTGTCTGCCCTCATCAAGACCAGCACATGTAGATCATCATGCTCGTTGCGTTATATAAGCCCATTACTTAGGTAGGTACTGTTGTCTCACCTCCATCACTAACCTCAATGTCATACCCGACACCCAACCCTCACGGAGACAGGCTACAGGGCCATCCGTTTGAGATACGTACCTGCTGCAGCATCTTGGCACGCATTTGAGATGCGCCACACAGAATGGAAGATGGGGACGTGCGTCGCTGGGTTTAAATCGGTATCGTTTCGCTTGGCACCACCCCGAGATGAACAC
The DNA here is from genome assembly GCA_013184445.1 of Fusarium sp. NRRL 53497. Classification (NCBI taxonomy): domain Eukaryota; kingdom Fungi; phylum Ascomycota; class Sordariomycetes; order Hypocreales; family Nectriaceae; genus Fusarium; species Fusarium sp. NRRL 53497. The sequence continues at coordinate 15,326 of JABCJZ010000530.1, read as the reverse complement.
CACCTCAGTATCGGTGCGTGCGCGACTTTGCTCGTCTGTTCGCACACTGACAGCGGCGCTGTCGCAACTGACAACGCAGGTATTATATCCCCGACAGTTACTCTCCGTATGATTCTTGATGTGGACTAACTGCAACTGACACGTAGTTTCGATGTCGATTTTTCAGGGCTGAATTCTTTCATGACGTTTATTCATTCGCCCCCTCCCTCTCTGATCAGCGCTCAACTTCACGAGAGAAGCAAGAGACTGAATATTGAGGTCAGCAAAGCTGGACGCGGGATGCTCACGCCAATGAATATGGTGGATGCCTTGGTAAGAGTAGGGATGAAAATGGGATGGTGAATGATACTGTACGGAGTACTTTCTGTACAGTACTTTGAGTGAATCAACAAAGCATGCCAGGGTCAAGAATATCGCAGCCAACTTAAAGTGCTGATCGCTCCCGCTGTCGAGTCCTCGTCTGTGTCAACTGAAGCATGGAGCGGAGCCTCTGTACCTAATCCCTTGCCGAGAGATGAAGACGCCACTGATCCGTCGCAGACAGGTTGAGTTGAGTGGAAGGAAAGACCTCTAGAGACAGGGACCTGCTCTCTGCTCCATAGTTATCTCATGCCTTACCTTACATAGCATGCTTAGCTTTTAGGTTACCTTACCTTTCTTTGCTCTGCCTCTGCCTCTCTGCCTGTGCAGCTTGCAGCTTGCATTTGCATGGGTGGTATCAGGTACGTATCTTACTTTTGGGGTGGTACGTGCCTGTAAACCGCCGCCACCGGGCAGTTGGCAGTAGGCCGTAGGAACTTAGGGGACTAAGGCTAACTCAGGGTTGGCGTTGTAGGGAGGGTGTGATTTGCCGGGTACAGTATCGGAAACTGAGGTGAGGTGTGGGCTTGAGAGCTAACCTTGAGCGCGCGTGCGTTGGAGTGTGAGTGGATTTCTATGCCCCATTCCACTCCACGCCGCCGTGCGCTTAAATTGCCCGCTGGTCGTGGGTTAGGTGAGTTTGGAGGCGGATTTGTTCAGGTCCTTCCTCCCCATCCTGTACTCCTCACTTTCTTCTTCTGCAACGCATTCCATGCCCGCGAAAGGCCTCATCTGTCGCGCCGTGGATTGCCCTGCATCTCATCTCTCTTATCATCCCTCTATGTTTTCTGTCCATCTGGGCAACCATTGACCTTTAACTCCCCCTGGATTGTTTTCGCAACGCCTCAGCCTTAGCCGCGGCTCTGCGTCGTCGTTTTTATCCAGTCGCCTTCGCCCTTGTTACTCGTCGGCTTAGGCCCGTTATCAACAACCCATCACGAACCTTGAGAAACCACGGGCGTTGACCAGCTTCTGAATCACGACCGCGACTCTCCTCAACCTCGTGGTATTTATTCGACTGCGCGTCTGTCGCACATCAACTGCCCTGTCCAGTCCGATCCCTGCCCTGTCATCGCAGCTCCATCACCGCTCCAACTGTCGACCTAATGGCGAACCACCACGCGTCGCCGACCATGATGCAAATGCAGCAGCATCAGGGCCAGGTGCCTCCCCCCCCTCCGCCTCCTCCTCAGGCCGCACACTTTCCATCACATCAGATCGCGGCCATGAACGAGGCTGTTTGGTTGCAAATAGGTTAGTAGTTGTCGCGTCGCGTTCGCAAGACAGGACAAGACAGGACGACACATGCTGACGTATATATAGGGAGCTACTCTGAGGTTTTGCGCAATCCAGAGGAAGCCATGCACGCTTACGAGCGCGCGCTTTCCGCCAACGGAAACTCAACCCAAGCTATGAATGCTATTGGCCTGCTGTATAAGACTCGCGAAGCTTTTGAGAAGGCCCTGGAGTTCTTCAGAGCTATTGTCCAGTTAGAGCCCAACAATGGCGAAGCTTGGGGAAACCTAGGTATGTGTGCTGTCTCGATGCGACAATGCAGCGTCGACTAATTATCTAGGACATTGTTATTTGATGACAGAAAATCTGCAGAAAGCCTACGATGCCTATCAACAGGCATTGGTCAACTTGAGAGACCCCAAGGTATGGATGATCGCATTCACTGCAATATAGCCGGAGATCGCTAGATGCTAACAAGATAACATAGGATCCCATGCTGTGGTATGGAATTGGTATTCTATACGATCGATATGGCAGTTATGATTATGCCGAGGAGGCGTTCTCCCAGGTCATGAACATCCAGCCTGATTTCGAGAAGGCAAACGAGATCTACTTCCGACTAGGAATAATATACAAACAACAGAACAAATGGGTTCAGAGTCTTGAGGTAAGTTTTGGTCCCTGTACCCACTCTTGGTGCGAATGGCTCACAATCTTAGTGTTTCAAATACATCGTCAACTCGCCCCCTGGTCCGTTGACACAGGAAGACATCTGGTTCCAGATTGGTCATGTCCACGAGCAACAGAAAGATGTAAGTGCCTTAGACGATCATATTCCACAGTGACATATCTAACTTGATACAGTTTGATAGCGCTAAGGCCGCCTACCAGCGCGTTCTGGACCATTCCCCGAACCATGCCAAGGTTCTTCAGCAGCTTGGTTGGTTGCATCACCAGCAGAGCAATACATATGAGAGCCAAGATCGAGCCATTCAATACTTGGAGAAGTCTGTCGGCGCAGGTACGTCATGAACTCGAGTTAGTCAACTATTTTTACTGACATAGGACTAGACAACCAGGATGCTCAGAGCTGGTATCTCTTGGGTCGATGCTACATGTCGCAGCAAAAATATCCCAAGGCATATGAGGCATATCAACAGGCTGTTTACAGGGATGGAAAGAACCCCACTTTCTGGTGCTCTATCGGTGTGCTCTACTACCAAATCAACCAGTATAGAGACGCACTTGACGCGTATTCACGAGCTATTCGCCTGAACCCCTATATTTCGGAGGTCTGGTATGATCTGGGAACTCTGGTATGTCTGATCGGTAATTCTTTTTTCCCCACGTCATATGTTAACCAGTTTATAGTACGAAAGCTGCAACAACCAAATTACCGACGCCTTGGATGCTTACCAGCGTGCCGCTGAGCTTGATCCTAATAACCCCCACATCAAGGCCAGACTACAGCTCCTTCGCTCTGGTGGTACAAACGGAGGACCTCCCCCTGCTCCTCAGCCTGCAGATGTTCACCCTCAAGCTTACCAGGCGGCTGGTCCTGTCGGACCTCAATGGGGAGGATCGACTCAACAACCACCCTCTGCTGGCCCTCCACCACCTCCTCAAGGCCCAGGAGAGAACTGGGCGGGTAGACTGTCTAACATCAACCCTCCACCACAACCGCCCAACCCCTACGAAGCCCGAGGAGAGCCTTTCCGCGGAGGACCTGCCCCACCACTGCGCCAGCCTAGCCCTCAGCAAGAGCAGCTGCGCCCGGCTTATAATGACCCCAACCGAGGCGGTCCTCGCCGCGGTCAAACACCACCTCCCCCTGGCCACCAATACTCTCAACCACCTCACGTTCCTCCCCAGTCTCAGCCTTCTGCCCCGCCGTCTGAGCGACGGGTCGCGAACCCCAACTGGGGTGGAGCGACACCATCAGCATCAGCACCTCCACCACCTAGCAACATCAACGGTCCCAACGGCCCTAACGGCATGGCTCCTTTCCGACCTACCAACAGTCCTCGACCTGACGGCCGACCCGTTCACGACAACCGTATGCCTTCACCAAAGTCAGCGTATCCCCAGCACCAAGCACCTCCACTATATCCTCAACACCCTGAGATGGCTGCTCAAGGAGCTGAGAATGGACCTCCCGGACCATCTGGCCCTCCTGGACCTCCGCCTCCCCCTGCCGTGGCTGAGGCTGCGATGCAGAGAATGGATGATCGGCCACCTTCAGTTGGACCCAAGCGAATGCGGGAGTGGGAAGAGGAGTCTACTGCCAAGAAGCAAGCCAGCGAGGAAAACCGAGTTCGCCTCGATGACATGCGCCACCGAAGGCCCTCTCCCACCACTCCTCCCCGCGACAACTACCGTCGCAACTCTTCTGAAATTCGACGTGCTGACGATTCTCGTCGACCTGAGGAACCACGCCGTGAGGAACCGCGCCGACCCGAATCAGCTCCTCGCCACGCCACCGAGAGCTACCATCCCTCTGATGCTGCCCACCACCCCCCAAGCCATGCATCCGGTCCCAGCCACTTGCCGCCAATGCAACAAAGAGCTCCCACTCCGATGTCTGGAGTGGTTCATGAGAAGCCACCTGTGGCTGCACCACCTAAGGAAGATCGTCCTCCAAGCCTGGAGCATGCTCCTCCACCTCCTCGCGCAGCCCCCCCTGCTGAGCCCGAAAGGGCGGCGAGAAAGATGGATGTTGATGAGGACTACGATGACAGTGGAGAGGATGAGAAGAAGGCGACTATCGTCACAAATGGCTCTGGACCCGGCTCCGCAGCTGGAGATGCCAAGACATCCACTCCTGCTAACGCTGGTGTAAATGGAGTTTCTGCTGCCGTCACAAAAGTTGAATGAATTATAATTTGACTTGCTGCTTGTTAGTTATGATTTGAAGACTTTTGTACCTGCGCCGAATAGTCTAGTCAGTCTTTTTCATGTATACCACTATTATTATTATCGGGGCGTGGTTTCTTTTGTGTGGACGGGGAGACCTGAGAGAGAAACTCAAAACCGGGGGTTATGGTCTTTCTTGGCTACGATATCACCGGCGAACAAGATTATTATGCACATTAATTTCCTTACTCTGATCAATATAACTCAGTTGTATCTATCTACTTGACCTCTCTGCTTTCTGCTTTGTGACGTTCTGTTGAAGATATTTCCCACGCTAAACCTAGTTGAGCTTCAACAATGGTCACGTGCGCAAATCCTTCCTTTTCAGGGCTCTTCTCGGTGAGGAATCACTAAGCCCTGGAAAAGTGCACACTTCTTTCGGTGACTGCTCGGTGAAGCAAGGTGGGGTTGTGTCTGGTGCACGGGCCACCCACGAATTTCGAGCAAGTTCGCTTAAAATTTCACCCACATTTTATTTCTATCTCTTCTTTCTTCTCAGGCTTTGACAACTCAGGTTCATACTAACCCCCTCAAACCACACAGCCCGCCCAAGATGAGTGTGAGTTTGGCCTTGATGGCAACGACAATTGCTTCAGCTCAGGTAAACTGACAATGTGAATAGCACCGAAAGTTTGAGGCTCCCCGCCACGGCTCCCTGGCTTACCTGCCCAGGAAGCGCGCTGCTCGTCACCGTGGAAAGGTCAAGTCGTGAGTATTTTCTGCTGCACTAACAAGAATAAGAATTCTTTTGGCGATCACCCTCTCGCAGAAATGGCACTGGCTAACGCATTGGGACGAACAGCTTCCCCAAGGATGACCCTAAGAAGCCTGTCCACCTGACTGCTGCTATGGGTTACAAGGCTGGTATGACCACCATTGTTCGTGACCTCGACCGACCTGGCGCCAAGGCCAACAAGAAGGAGATTGTTGAGGCTGTTACTATCGTCGATACCCCACCTGTACGAACAATGCAGCCCGCTTGGCTATGTGCCTATGGCTAACATCTTTTAGATGATCGTTGTTGGTCTTGTGGGATACATCGAGACTCCCCGAGGCCTGCGATCCCTCACCACCGTTTGGGCCGAGCATCTGAGCGACGAGGTCAAGCGCCGATTCTACAAGAACTGGTACAAGAGCAAGAAGAAGGCCTTCACCAAGTACGCCAAGAAGCACTCCGAGAACAACGGTGCCTCCATCACCCGCGAGCTCGAGCGCATCAAGAAGTACTGTACCGTCGTCCGTGTCCTCGCCCACACTCAGATCCGAAAGACCCCTCTCAAGCAGAAGAAGGCCCACCTTATGGAGATCCAGGTCAACGGTGGCTCCATCGCCGACAAGGTTTCTTTCGGCCAGGAGCTCTTCGAGAAGCCCGTCGACATCTCCAGCATCTTCGAGCAGGACGAGATGATTGACGTCGTTGCCGTCACCAAGGGTCACGGTTTCAACGGTGTCACCGCCCGATGGGGTACCAAGAAGCTTCCTCGCAAGACTCATAAGGGTCTCCGAAAGGTTGCTTGTATTGGTGCTTGGCATCCTTCCCACGTCCAGTGGACTGTTGCCCGTGCCGGTCAGATGGGTTACCATCACCGAACATCGGTCAACCACAAGGTTTACCGCATTGGTAAGGGTGATGCTGACGACAACGCCGCCACTGAGCTCGATGTCACCAAGAAGACCATCACTCCGTATGTTGCCCCTGCTCTTTGTATTTACTGACCGATCGCTAACACGCCACAGTCTCGGTGGTTTCGTCCGCTATGGTGAGGTCAGCAACGACTTCGTCATGCTCAAGGGTTCCATCCCTGGTGTCAAGAAGCGTGTCATGACTCTCCGAAAGACCATGTTCCCCCAGACCTCCCGAAGAGCCCTCGAGAAGGTCAGCCTCAAGTGGATTGACACCTCGTCCGAGTTCGGACACGGTGCTTTCCAGACCCCTGCGGAGAAGAAGCAGTACCAGGGTACCCTCAAGAAGGACCTCGCCTCCGCTTAGAGCGGCTGCGTGTTTCTTTTCTTGTCTTGACCAATTCATTGCACCGGTGTCGAGGGTTGGTTCGTTACTGTACGCCTTGCGTTTGGGCTGGGTTAGGTTATAACTGGCGTGGAACGTAAAAAGAGTCCAGCTAGAAGAGGGATGGCTTTCAAAAAATTCTAACGAGATTCCCAATGTTAATATGACTGTACCTTTGCTCTCCGGTGAATATGTGTTTGGTGTGCGCGTTGTACCATGTCTGTCTATCGAAACCCTTGAGGATGCCTGGAGGTACCTTAACTAAAGGAGTTTGTCATGCTTTTGATTTACTGTATACTGGTTGATTAAAACCTATTGACCTATTACATACACCGTTTAACCTGGTCTTGCTCCCCTGTTGGTGCTTAGGAATTCCATTGCTTGACTAATGGTATATCGTCAACACTCGCTCATTCTATTTTGTGCTCTACAAGGATATAGTTTATTTATGTATGCAACCAGCTCCTGAGTTCTCTAAAGAAGAGTTCCGAATGCGTAGTCCGAACCCTATTGGAGCAATGGCAAACAACGTGCCAGTGATGGCCCTCACATGCCGTCAAGTTCTTTGGTTATATAGATATGGAGAGTTAAGGGATGAGATATTCTTGAGTCGTCCGAGAGTAGCTGGAGTTTAAATAAACCTGGTACAGGACGTCCTAAACTTCTAAAAACACCTAAGTACTGAGCTAAAAGCACTGATAGGTACCTTAGGTAACTTACCCGTACTCTCGACAGCGATGGTGTTGTTGATTTACGGCTTGTGATTGGCTGAACTTCCTTGCTGCGAATCTCAAACCTGACGTCACCCCACTCCCAAACTTGCATCTGCATGTTGCACCTTCGACGCCTGAGCTCACATCTCTCCCAATGACACTTCGAACTCCTTCTCGACGTCTCTTCAACCTGAACCTTGGCTGTCTTCTTCCCCGCAAACAATTTATCATCCTTCGAACAAACCTCCCTCGAGCTTTGCTGCACAACACAAAACTAAGACTACTCAGTAACACCAGATCCCTCAAAATGTCAAACGACGACGATTACATGGCCTTCCTGAACAAGGCAAACCAGGATACTGGCGCAGGCGCTACGACTAAGGAGAAGGCTACCTTCAAGACAAAGGATCAGGGCGTTGAGGTGCCCAAGGCCATCAGCAACATTTGCAAGAATGCCGTATACACATCTGACGCAGACGAACCCTTTGAGGAGGTATCCCTCAAGTGGGAGGGCAAAAATGGCCTCCCAAGCGAGTGTAAGCAATAACTACATTCCACATAATAAGAACCCATAAACTGACATCTCGGTAGCTGAATTTGCTAAGCTCATCAACCACTCCTCCCCTGACTCGGCGGACATCAAGATCCTCGATCCTCTCAACTGGGACTCTCACGGCAAGTACACCGACGTCATCGAGGCTGTTCGCGAAGCCTCGGAGGGCAACGATGTGCGAGTCTACCAGATATCTAATGATGCCACAAGGACCGAGTACTGGGTTGTTTCGCATGCTGATGGCAAGCTCATCGGTGCCAAGGCCCTCTCCGTTGAGAGCTGAGCTTGTGTATGGAGCGTATTGATATTTTGAGCGTCTGCTATGGGATATTTATGAATTTGCGTAACCGATACGCTGGAATGTGGTCTTTCCATTATCTGACTGAAATACACGACCAATAGTTATCAATCGTACTGATGGTGAACTATGTATATAAATGAACGGCTGACATACAGCATCAACCAAACTGCCTAGACATTTTCCCAGTGGGTGTCCTTTGCCACAGGTTGTTATTCAGGACCTTGAAAGGGTGAAGCATCGGTGTTTAGAGATCTATCCAAAAGCTTCCAAATGCAAGGCCTAGGTGATAGACACTTGACATCGCAGTTAGCCCCATGTAAGCTGATTTGGGCATAAGATATTAATTAACGCCTTATTGTGAGGATAATTAGCTCATGTCTTGGTCTTCTGGATAACTCAAGCTCACCACAACTCTGTATGGGCCAACCTGTGGCCTCACAGACCTTGTTCCAGAGCGGTGAAAAGAGCCCCAATAGACATGATTACAAAATCATCAAAACGAATTTCAAAATCAAGTTTTCAATATCAGATACGACATGGCTTCGTACGTTTCTCAAGCAACTGACGCAAGGTTGTGAAAAGAGATAACCGCGCTTGTTCGAGCCACCCTAGAGCGAACCCCCTGAGCCAACAGTTATGCTGCATTAACCTATCCTACGAACAACTCGTGATCAATAGGGTTGTATGAAGTAGTTCAGGGCTACAGAGCTGTGTAAACACACAGAGCGGGAATAGGGGCAAAAATATGTGTCTTTGATATGACTGTGAAGTAACCGCCAAGAATATCCTAATACTTGTACCGGATAGATAAAGTGTAAAGAAAATGTGTCGCTTTTAAACTCTAGTTCATTTGATGTATTCATTCCTCATAAATGCTCGCTGATGAGCCCGGTATCTCAAATATTACCAACTCCTCCCTAGAAATACAGTAACTGAACTCCGGTTAGCTAAATAGCTTGAGACCACCGGCAAATGCAATAAACCCAATAATAAAACACCACTTTTTTCTCTTTCAATCTGTTCAATCTGAACGCAACATGTCTGGCGGTACTGGGGAGTCCCGCGTAAGATCATGACCGGCACCAAGTCCGCTGACGCTGTTATCTGGCGGCAGGAGGACATCTTGACTTTCACTCCCCTGTCGCGCAATTGGTGTTTTGATGTCCAGGTCCATCTCGCCAGCCATGTGTTGTGGTTCGTCTGGTACTGTAAGACAGCTGCTCGTGTCGGACATTTCGACATCGTTGTTCTCTGACAAGATGCTGTCCAAGCTTTCGAACCTATCTGAGCTTGGTGTTGGTGCTGTAAGGAATGTGATCAAAGGGGCCTTGATGGCAGTCACAGGAGTCTTGATCTCCTCAACCTCCTTGGCCTTTGCGGCCTCTGCCCTGAGGGCAGCGATAGAGCCTCCCACGTGCTCATCGTCATCCTCCTCCTCCTGGCCAATAGTCCATACCCATCGACGCTTCTTTTCCTTCTTCTTGCGTTTAAGGATACCCTTTGGCCCCGATGGGGAGAGCGGTGTACCCGATGTGGCCAGTCCTGTCATCCGGCGACGCATGTCCTCGAAAGGTCCAGGAGTCTGCCCTCCATCTTGGATCTCGTTTGGCGTGAATGCCAAAGCGAGATCAATGGCGCTCTGAGGCTGAGGAGGTACGCATGGAGGAGAATGCGGTGAAGCCTCCTCAACAAGGAGGTCAATGTGGGACTTTGTGTACTTGTTTGTCACAATATCCTGAGTGAGGGGATTGTTATAGCCTACTCTGCGATTTGCTTTATCTTGCAGCCGCCGTGATTGTCGTCGAGGAGATGGAGGAGGAATAGCTGTGGGCGGAGGGAGAGGTGAGTTGCGCAAGATACTGTGAAGAGATCGAGGATGTGTGTAAGGTGCTTGTAAGGTCAACTCAGCAAGAGTTTGTGGATGAGTAAGAGTGCGTTTCTCGGGCTGTAAGCTATCATTCCTTGCCGGGGCCGCCGAGATATCAGCAGGCGAGAAGCTAAAGGCCTTGGCCGTGTTTGAGTCGACGGGGCCAGCAGAAAGAGGAGGTGTTGCTGTCATAGTGCTCGGATAGTTAATCTCCAGTCCCGGATGTGGTGATGGCGCTGTGTCAGATAAGGGAGTTTCGGGATAAGAAGCGACATAAGGTGTAACAACTCTGTGTTTTGGGTCCTGGCGTTCAACTGGGGTGGTCAGACTGAAGGCCTGGAGGGTATTGATGGCGGTAATAGGTTCATGCTGAGATGGAGCTGCCCTTTCGATGGTAGTGACATAGACATTCGACAAAGTGTTGAAGGCAGTTGGGTCCTTTGGGTCTACTGCATAGCTCCTCGATGACCTTGTGACCGGACTACATGCTGTCTTGATCTGAAGAGAAAGCCGAGGCTTCTTGGACTGGGAAGGAGAAGATGCCATCATGTCGGATATGGTTGATGGTATCGATCAAGAGAATGATATACTAAAGCACTCAAGAGATGAGCTGCCAGATTGATCTCGCTCAGTTGCAGGTGGCTGAGTCTATCAACCAACAAACAAGCAACCAACGTCTAACAGGCCTAACTAGGCGAGGACACTGTTACCGAGAGACCGGAACCGGCAGGGATCTTAAAAACGTTACAATGTCAAAAACGCAGAAACAACACGAACAAACAGCGAGAAACGAGGACATTGCGTCTATATAGGACGATAGACAGTGAGACATGCATCCCACTGGATCATGGTGGGCGGGGATACATAACCAGGGTTACCATCTTCTCTTTGACCCAGTCCTGGCGCCCAAACAAGCGCCCCTAGCCATGCATGCAGTGTGATAATCCTTTCATGGCCTAGACGCGGAAATGTCGGGGGGTTAAGAAGGATTCAGCCTTGGAGAGTTTGACCTGCCAGAAATGTAGCAAGTTGACGAGGATAAGTCATTGGCGGGTGATGTGGTTGGTTCACCAGAACAACATGGTGGGAAACGTTGGAGGCGCAAGCGCCCAAGTTGAAGTATGATCCTGGTAAGCTTCCAACCACATCCAATCACGCGGCTAACAGGTCGGCTCTTTCACTCGCGCTGGCGTCTATGCAAGAGGGGTTTCCGGTCCCCTCCGTTAGACGACATGGTGGCTTGGCGTTGAGGAGTTGGGAAGAGAATGACTGGTCGTTCTTTTGTTTATCGTCATGTTGAGTGTTTCTTCTGCATGTATGAATGAAGCCGATCCTCCTAGGCCGTCAATATCTTCGAAAAGTCTGTATAATCCTTCAGAGAGAACAAAGATCCATAGGCGGCGGGGCGTTGCCCAGCCATGCTCTAAGCCATGATTGAAACAGGGCCTGCCCTTGCTTTCGAAGCTTCGGCCATCTTTGTTGAAATCGCGCTTATTTAGGGCTGACTGAAGGTCGCCCTTGTTCTTGGTCTAAACAATAACAATGTGATTGAGAGTGATTGTTGTCGAGAACCAAAGTCTACTGTAGGTAGAATAACAATAAACTCAAAATGCGGTAAGCATGACTTGCCCAGGTGCAAGTGCAAGTCTTTCAAAGCCTAGAGTTGATGCTATTGGAGGAACCACGCAACCTTCTTTTTCGCAAATCGAGCAGTCACTTGGGCGGCTACAGCGCAACGGTGGATGGCCGAAACGGCGTAGTTGTGTTCGCCTGGACAAGGATCAAAGCGGGGGAGTAGAGTAAGACTGACTTGAGTTGAGAAGGGATCGGAATCGAAGCTGGGGTTGTCTAGAAGTGACTGGACTGCAAATGCCGATATCTCCTGCGAGATTTTGACAATTATCCAACTGAGCATCGCGTCTATCGCATCGTCGAAAGCAAGGATGAGGTCTTGGTGTTTGCAGGAGGAGAATGACGGACATGGAATCGGACATAACGCATGTTGCCTACTGCACCTGCTTTTCCTTTTAGCGTTTAACGTCATCCTGTACAATTCACCTCCACCGCTCTATTGAATTCGACGAGCAAAACTGTTGGTGCACTTGTTGAGTCGAAGATGTAGGCCCTATGTCAAGAGCGAGGGTCACTGGCGGACAGACTGTAGACATCTCGCCCATTCTCTACTGGCCGAATTTCGACAATAGCCGCTTTTAAATGTTTTTTTGGGTGATTGAGCTTAGTGTGATTCATTTTGTAAAGAAAACCAATCGTCGTTTGTTGATAGAAGCAACTTGAAAATGCATGTGTGCTGTATAAGTCACATCCAAGAAATGCAGAGGGACGCATCGATACCTCAGGCACAGACTACAGTGGCCTTGACCAGGACAGGCACTTCACTAAAGGTACCCATCGTGAACGAGCATCTGAGTCGTTATGGAGTACTCTGTATATACCCCTAACTCATTTTTAACGAGTTAATTTATTATACGGGATTTATTTTTCTGACTTAACATAGCAATCTTGCGGATTTAAAACGGCATTTTGAATAGACTCCCCAGGTACCTACCTATTCAGCCATCTTCAACTTTCGACCACTTCACCCACTCACACCTGAAACTCAAGCCCATGTCTCCCAATCCTTCGTCTTCAAGATTGGCAGCCAGAATCAAGGATGGAGCCGCCGAGCAGGAAACGACCTCGAAGGAATGACGACCGAATCATCTTGCAATTCGTGCGTTCTAGCTATCCAAGCTCCAATCAAAATGAACGAGCCCTTGCTGACTAGGTGGACTGGACAGGACTATGATTGTTTCTACGCACAAGTCTTCGAAAATAAGGACCCAGAACTCAAGAAGCTGCCATTGGGCGTCAAGCAAAAGAACTGTCTAGCGACATGCAACTACAACGCTCGTGCTCGTGGTCTCATGAAGCTCATGTCCGTCTCTGAAGCGAAACGAGTGTGCCCAGAGCTCGTTCTGGTGAACGGCGAAGATCTCACACCCTTCCGTGACATGAGCAAAATACTCTTCAACTTTTTCAAAACTTTCTCATGGAATCACAAGGCCGAGCGCCTGGGATTTGACGAAGTTTTCATGGGTATGTCATCATCTTGAGTCTTACTCAAGTTATAGCGTTGACTACAACTTTCATGCCCTTGCAGATGTAACGGATATTGTCGAATACAACCTATCCTGTCTTAATCGGGCGTCCCTAAAGAATTCCTTCTTTTGCCTTTCCAAAAATGATCCTGAACGGGGGTTCCCTTGCGATCTGACGAGCATTGCGGGCTGTGTTGAAGGCTCAGCCTCTACAACCCTTGACCTGAATAATCCGGACTATTTACGTCTCATATTAGGATCACACTTTGCCCAGTTCTTACGACTTCAGGTGGAAGAAAAATATAGGTTTACATCCACTTGTGGAATCTCGACTAACAAAATGCTCAGCAAACTTGTAGGTAGCAAGAATAAGCCTCGTAATCAAACGACGCTGCTGGCAATTACCGAAGACGAGGTAGTTGCCTTCGTCGACACTCACAAACTGCGGAAAATTCCTGGATTGGGATTCAAGACTGCACAGGTCCTGGGGACTCAGGCTGGCGCTGACATGAGTAAAGGTGTATCCGAGATCCCCGAGTTGAGTGACAATCCTGTGACAGTTGCCGACGTGCGCCTTCACCCTAGCATCTCGCCCGCCACAATAGAAAAGCTGTTGACAGGACCCGGGGCAGAGAAGGGCGTAGGAGTAAGAATCTGGGGCTTATTACACGGAGTCGATGCAACTGAGGTCAAGGAAGCCAGCGACGTGCCAAGCCAGATCAGTATCGAGGATACTTATAAAGGCTTAGATACTATGGCACAGATAACAGAAGAGCTACACAAGCTATCTTGCTCACTCATTAGAAGGATGAGGACGGACCTTCTTGTGCTTGATGACGGGGCAGACACCCCAGGGGCACAAAAATGGATCGCCCGACCAAAGACCTTGCGACTGTCACTCAGAACGTGGGCGTATCTACACTCAACACAGGGTCATAGCTATGGTCGTATCTCTCGCTCAGGGCCTTTACCAAACTTCATCTTTGACTACAAAGATGGAATAGACCATATCGCAGGACGGCTCGTCAGTGAGGCTCTGTTGCTGCTGTTCCGACGCCTGTCCCCCGACAAGGGGCAGCGGTGGAACTTGCAGATGCTCAACATCTGCGTGGCAAATATGGTAGCTGGTGCAGCGGATAACAAGACGGGAGCAGGCAGGGACATATCTGTCATGTTTAAACGTCAAGATGAAGTGCTGAAGCCCTTTCATGTGACGGAAGAGCAACATGTTGTACAGAGCGAGGAAATCACACAGCCAGTATCAGAAGGCGACGGTGAGGATGAAGAAGATGGTGATTGGGACATGGAGGACAACGCATCGTGTCCTATTTGCGGGCATTCTATCCCATTGTTCGCCGTGTCGGCGCATCAGAGGTATCATGAAATGGAAGGATGTTAATCCGTGTTGTGCGGTACGCTTTTGACAGTGACCTTTTCTTGGCGACGCAGGGTGTTCTCTCTGCTTGCACACTTCTACCAGCCATATCAATGAAGTGAAGCTTCTGACAGACGTCAACAGTAGGAGACAGCCTTTTTCTTACCCACAATCACCATTGCTTGGCGAATCGATTCGCAGTTATCCCATGGTCCGCCTGATGCTCACCGATGGCTCGACCGAGATACGGTGACACAACCCTCTGATTTGTACATCAATTAGCCACGATACACCGGGAAGCAAAGCCGAAGCCTTCTGCGTCACGATTCAGAGCTATAGCGTTTTAAAGTGCTCGATTCAGCAAAATTAGGTGGAATTGATTAAGAGTTTATGATATAAGCGTGAGCCGGATGGTATGGCACCATGCCTACAATATCTTTATATTCATGCTCATATATGGAATGTTGGCTAGGCCGATTATGCCTTCCACTCAGATGTTCTCTTTATCGATTGAAATACCAATATTGATCAACCTCCGCGTTCCAAGTAACACAGCGTCGCGGAGTTGTGGCCCCCCTTCATCCAGAGTCAAAGGTATCTTTTGCTGTCACTTGATAGATGCGATGGGCAATTCGAGGATGATTAAGAGCAAAAGTAAGTGATACAGGGTGAAAGACAGTAGCAAACGTGGAAGCATAAGAAGCTGCCGAGTTTCACGAATACGTTCAGAAGCATACAGAGCTTTGATATATACAACTGAGCTGAAGCGATTCGCATCCCTATCGTATATACACACGCATATAGGTACTTGAATAGAAGATGCACCCAGTGAGGCGAATGACTCCATATGCATCGTACATTGTGACACTGCTCTATCCGCGTTTGCCCCCTCCCCCTCCCCC
>JABCJZ010000529.1:0-19435 GCA_013184445.1 Fusarium sp. NRRL 53497 | reverse complement strand
AAATAAAATAAAAATATTATCTTGAAAGAAGCTCCAGCTATTGTATTGCTCTGAGCTGTATTAGTGACTTCATGATATCATGCCAAAACATGTTACACTATGTCTGACACATTTTCCAGCATCAAACTCGAGCTTAGTCTTCTTTATCCCAATGTTTACTACTTATGAATAGCTCCTAGACTGGATATCCTAAAAAAAATCAAAAAAATCTAGCCTATCTTATAACATAACTTTTACTATATCTATAGTCACTTATGGTAGTGTTTTCCTTCTTTGACTCCCTGGAAGTAAGATAAGACATCTTTGCCCCAGGTTCCTTGCCAACCGATGCAGGATTAACCTCTATAACATATGGTGCAGGCTAAGACATAGAAGAAGAGTGACGCACGCGTGGTGTTGATCCACCATTTGCGCTATCTTCTATAAGCACTGGGACATATGATGCTCAAGATGCAAGAGCTCTCTGCTTGTTCTTCATGGCCGCCAACCGTCTCTCATATCATTGCACAAGACTTATAGACATCTTTGGAACTTGGCATGTTCAAATCATTTACCACAGCTAGTATAGCACCCAGTATCACATAATCGGCTAAATATGAGAATGGGGTGGGAAAGACAGTGGTATGTAATCTAATAGCAGTGACGGACCATCGAGATCTGGCAGCACACGGCATGACCAGCCCAATTTGGCCGAATGACTACCTAATCTCATCGTATCGTAAGTTCCCCTTCCGTGCCACGTATGGCAATGCAAATACCGTGAACCATCTATGCTCGAACCAGGCTATGATAGCTCATGAGACGCCTTCCGAGATAAACAAAACATTAAAAGACATGACCAGCGGAGCATCCTCTATATGCTCTCTTCAAAGACTGGCTGCCGAGATAATCATACCAGGACTAATAAACCGCAACATGGCAGCTCATATCGAGCCTGCTTTCCAAGACGCCTCGCTGTAAATAAGAGCAACTCATAAAAAACAAACGCGAGGACCAAGGCCTAGATAACGGTCGACTGACCGCTGCCTGGCCGACAAGGTCAGAGACGACCGCGTGAGAGGGAGGGTTGAAGGGTGAGGTGATTGGCGGATTAGACAAGGAACCAAGTCACTCGTCGGGTGTTTCTATCGATCTATAATGCTTCTGTGCTGGCTTTGTGAAGCTGACGGCTTCGGGTATCTCAAACTGCCACTTAGGCAGGTATAGTAAAGTATGTAGTGGGTAGTGGTATGTTGGTGTAACCAAGGATGATGCCAGCGTTATGCAAAACAAGCTGCCCCGATCTCGATATATCAGGTAAACTAGTCTGCATTCTGAGGTTATCCGTTCCCCGCTGCTGGTTGTGACAGCTGGCAATCTCGTGTTCGCTTAGAAAGTGCTCCAGTTCCAATCCCTAGGCACACTGGCAGCGAGTTCAGGGCCGCGAGGCAGCTCGGAAGCATCTCCAAAGCCGGCAGCGATGGGAGTCGAGGGGGTAGGGTTGGGGGCATCCGAGGATGCAGCACTTGAAGCACGGCTGCTGTTGCGTGTATACCAGCTCTTGAACTCTTCGCAGCAGTGGCGGCAGGTTCGGAAAAGAGGAGCTCGGGGGTTGAACTTGGCATCGTGGTCGAGAGGAGCGGCAAAGGTAGAATGAGAGTCGCAGAAGATGTGACCACACTTTCGGCAGTGGTGGCGGCGAGTGAAATAACTGAAAGTCCGCTTGCAGGTTGGATCGTCACAGACAGTAGATTCGGTGTCAGGCTGTAAAGCATCATGTTAGTGAACTGTGAGCTATAGGGGATGCGAACCAAGTAGACAACTCGAGTGTCGAGACAAATCAGGGCCTCGAGTTGTACAAGACGGGAACGCTGCGTGCACCTGAGACAATGGCGCACACAAGTAGATGATGTGCGAGGAAGATCAAGTAGCATATATTTGTTTGATTTACATACCTTCCAGTGCTTGCGAGTAGGTTGAGCTTTGACCTCAGGGAACATTTCTGGGTCGAAGTCACCGTCGATGCTGCTCTGAGCGCTGTCGCCAGTAGAAACACGCGCTAGCTTGTTGCCAAAGACAGACATGCCAGGAAGGTTGATGAGGCTGCTGTTGGTGCGTCGGAGGGTGTTGTCAGACTCAGTGCTGGAGGCAGAAGCAGTGTCGTCCATGGGCATCTTGTTGGTCTTGGAAGGGAACAAGTTGGGGCGCAGGGCTGCAGGCATATACATGGGACGAGTCTGTCGTGCATGATGCGCTCTGGGAGAAGTGGGATTTGACGAGATAGAATCGGGGCTGGTAGACGCATTGGTGTTGATGGGAGAAATTTGAGGTCCAACCGAGATCTGATACGACTGATTCCGTTGATGCGTAGGGCGTTGCTGAGGGAAGAAGTGACGCGAGTGCTGGTCACCCGGAAGAGTGGGCATAATGAGGTCGGCAGCCATTATTGTGGAGTGATTCGAAAGTATGCGTTGATATATGTAAGAGCTTGTGTTATGGCTCGTGATGGTTTGTATCGTAGTGGACGTGAATTCGCTGTAAGAAGCAGGGGAGAGCTGCCAGGTTGTATGATGCTCAAGAGTCGAGGGAATAGGTGGACAGACAGATAAGGAGGGGAAGTGGCGTATAGATATCTGTAAGATAGATATGGGTGGTCGATTGGGTTTGATATACTACAACTGTAGTTGAACAGAAAGTTAAACGAGCGAGAGTCAAGGGCGGGCCATGGCAGAGTTTAAACCAAGGCCAACTGGCTCAAGGAGGGAGTAGGTAGATCTTGGGAACGCAGCACGGGCAGCGCCGTCGCGTGGAGGAGACCGGGGGCGGAAGAGGTACGTACCTCTTGTCTGCAGAACTGACTGGGGATCCTAACGTGCTAACCTAGCTCTTGACTCTTAGCGCGAGGTAAGGATGTGGCCTCTCCCTCTCTTGCAGTTGCAGGTGGAGATGGGAGGCGGTGGAGTTGATGATGGAGTGGGCGTGGCTTGTGCTTGTGCTTGGCTTAGCTTTTGGAGCAAAGCGTCCTCTTGTGACGACCAGGGTCTGCCCTTGTTGCGTACTGTCTCTGTCTCTCCTCTTGAGCGTCTCAACGGCTCACGGTCAATAATGTCTCAGTAGTCGAGAGTCCCCTGCCCTCCCTTTCCTGATGCAAAATCACCGGTGTCGGATGTAGTTTGTCTTGTCTAATCAGTGCCACGCAAAACAAGGTCATGTCTCGCGATTTTCATGCCGATGTAATTCAGGATTCTCGCGACTCAGTCAAAGGCTTGCGATATCCGGATACGGTAAAGGAAACTAGACAGTTACTGTACTCGATACCTGTGTGTAACTGTGGGAGGGATATTTTCTATCTCGGCGCCCTGGTTGGATGGCGTCTGAGTTCGCTGGAGACAGATCTAATCCGGTGGGTTGACCTGGTTGATCTAGGAGATATTCCTCTGTATGGCGACCATTTACGTACGTTGTAATAAGATATTATGACGAACAACTCTGCTGGTCCGTGTTGGGTTTTGATTATTATGATGGACAAGCTGTCGTTTTTATTTGACGCCAGGGGTTGGCAACAATGACAACGGGCCTGCCTTTGGTACACAGCAACTAGTATTGAATGCCGGAGGTGATACTGCCGGTCGTGGTGATGCACTACGTATCTCGGATACTGTGCTCGTTTGCCGTGTGTTGTGACTTTGACAAGGGGATTTCGGCTAAATCGAGAAACGGATCATTCGAGTCAGGCAATGAACTGCGATATTCTACCAGCAAATATCCGATCTTCTTGTTTCCAGCTTCGAGTCGTGTTACTTTCGACGTCTTTCAAACACAAAGGTTATGTCTGATCCCGTCAGGTATTGTTGATAAATCTGTATCCGTGGAACGCCAACGACTGCAACAAGGTGTGGCCAACCTCTCCGGTCCGCGGGGCTGACTATCGTAGGGCGGCAATTGGACAAGCGCGCTCTTTAGTCCCCGCTGGACAGCCAAAGCGCTCTGCAAGGTTCAAGGGTCGAGAGTGCACTAGTGCACTTTGGAGATGTATGTTGTTTGATTGGGCAGCTGTGGCTCCGGGCTTCGCAATGGGGAGCTTTGACTCCTTTGCTTCTGTCCTTTGGGTTGCTTCGGTCTGTTGGGTTGGGTTGGGTTGTGTTCTGGCCAGCAGCGACAGCGGAGTCACTGCACCGCCATCTCGCAACACCTCACCGTACAGTCCCTTTGAGAAACCGGTGACGACCGGAACGGAAAGAAGGAAAGAAGGAAAAAAAGAATGAATGAATGAATGAATGGGAAGACGGTATGACCGAACTTTAGTTACTGCCCGTTGATTCTTTTATCTTTGGTTGTTTTGATCAAGTTTATAAATGAGCCAACTGTTACGTACAAAACAGGCAGGGCCCATAGATTCCCGAACAAGATTATGGATTGAAGATAATTGGAAACCCAGCCCAGCTTTGGGGAAAGAGGGACGGAGCGGTTCCTGCTTGGGCAAAATACCCAGTCTTGGCTTAACAGTAACGGTGGGCAGGTGCAGGTGCAGTTGCAGTTGCAATTCGACAAATGCAGAAGCAGCGTCCCATCGTTCGCTCTTCACCGGTATCTCAGGCTTCTCAGCAATCTGCAATACCACGTACATACTTTTTACACGCGGGCATGTTCCAGGTCTTGACGTGTAATATCGACACTTGTTGTTGTCGTTCTTTTCATAGTACTATCACCATGCGTCGTCCTATCTTTTTGTGCCCTTATTCAACGCTATGTATGCAGATGGATCGGTGCTTGGCCTTTTCGGTAGACAATCGTTGTCGCGTTGCATTCGTTTTTCATCTCCTGATTTGACAGTAGTATCCGAGATATCATGATTGCCATGACACAGATATGACAGGGCAAGAAGAACCCCCCTTCATGACAATGGATCTCTTATCCCGATCCGATCGCCTGCGATGCTGCGTTTATTAACCATCTCGATCTACCTATACCGCAAGTTACAATATCTCAGAAGGCTCATCCTCTGCCTGATGAGTGATGAATAGCATCGCTTTCGTCATGATCTTCCTTCACAACACCACGTTCCAGTCGATCCCTAGCCGGACTCTCAACACCCATTCCGCCTACCAACAGCAGTACTGCGATATCATGTTACATACACCTCTAGCACGTCTGTCAACAGATTCCACCTAATTTACAAACGAATACTTCACGACAGCATCATCCCGCCCCTCCTCTATGAGTTTTACCTTTCGCTAAAGGACGACACCCATCACTTGTGATTCAGGTTTAGCCTCATCACTGACTAGTTCGCTTGTTCGCCTAACCATCCATCGTCTATACATGACATGTGATAGGCTCATTCACCTCGTCAAGGACTCCCAGAAACTCCACCCTCATGCATTTATCCCACTCACACAAGTCGTCGCCGTTCCACATGGGTCGGTATTTTTAGGGGATCATCAACGGGCTTCATTTGGACAAGGATAGGCTGAGGAAAGCGACTGGATAGCTGGACGACAGGAGATTCGATAACAGACAAGCTCAAATGGCTACCCACCGAATCCACCCTCCAGACTGGGTTTGTTTGTTGCGTCAAACTGGGACCCCCTTGTGTTGTTATTTATCTTGTTCTCTTGAGCTTCTACAAATGGTCAATTGCCGTTCGAAGGTCTCGTGACCTTCCCGTCTGGTCTCTGCTTTAGGGGCCTTCTGTCTCACTCCGAAATGCTCGGCCGGAAGAAGACTGTGCCTCTTCGGTGGTAGCCTGACCAGTCCGGAACTGCTCGGGCTTTATTAAAATAGACCCCTGCGAACCTTTGTTGAAACGAGATGATCAAAGTGTAGGAACGAGTCAACTTACAATCATACCAGTGCTCATAGCGAACAAACGCTTATCAGCGTCATATCCTTGCTGTTCAAGCGTCAATTCGTTAACTCGACGTTCATTACCAGCTCAGTGTAATTTCTGTCGGACCGCCAAGGGAACGGAACATCGCTAAAGACTGGGGGAGGAATAGGCAAGGAGCTGCGGCTCTTCGGCGCTTCGTCATTGTCCCTCTCCAGGACTATTGCCGCTGGCTTCTCGAATCTTGGAAGCTCTTGAGACTGGGGGGCGATTCATTTCACGCCACCGGAAGGCCCACTGTGCTGGCCTGTGCTGGCTTTAATGTACATCTCCACGGGATGATTCTACCACAGCGCGCTCCGTTGCCAGACCCTTGTCCCGCTAGGCGCTGCCGAGGTTTTATGGAACTTCTCCCACCGAGGCTCGTTGCAGCCACGTTTCCTCCATCTTAGATCCCTCAATTCGTGGCGTTACCGACAAGCATTTTCCGTTAACGTGGGGAGTGGGACCGGGGTCTTCTGGGTCTACCATCTCCAGCCAATTACAGTTGAATAATCACCAATGGCTCCTCCTTGCCTTAGCCCGCTTAGGCTTTCGACACACAGGTTCTGCGAGACGAGATGGTTCCGGGCAGAGGACACAAGGGCTCGGCTTCGATCGGCCACGTTCGAGACAGAAAGATCGACCATAGTTTCTGTTATCCAATCAAGACTGATTAGCGCTCGCATATCGCATCTCGTCAGAAACTCAGGGTCCAAATCAAGTGGTCCAAGCTGGGAGTTATAAGACTTAACTAATATGTTTATATAATGCAAGACGAGGAAAACTTACGTACTCCCGTAGCCACAGAGGCTGTTTCAAGCATGAGTCTGCGCCCGAACACTGCAATTCCCGGAGATGAGAAGTTCGACGCAAAAAGTGAATGCGTAGGTGGGTGTCTGTGGCCAATTTTCACAGCTCTGGACGCCGTATGGACGTATGGCAGCAGTTAAGACAACGTTGGATGCTTGGCATCAGCCACGAGAAGGGATATGAGTGAGCTTGCCCTTGAAAAGCAATTTGCCGGTCGACTGGTCTAAGACATCGACTTTGATACTGAGAAGGAGTCAGAGCAACAGTAATGGTCCTGATGGTCTTTGGGGTCCGACAAATTACTGCGTTCACCGCTGATCGTCGAGGATCTTTCAGATACAACTATTAGAAGAGCCACATTTTGTTCATATTGAACACTCTAGACACTTCACATGCTCTTTTAGTGGCTGGATGCGGCTGGTGTCTAGTCTGCCAGTCAATTTGAGACAGTTGACCCAGGAGCACAGACACTGACTCCATCACAAGGGACCCTTTTATTACTGTCCTTTGACCTCTTAGCTTACACGGTTTTCATTACGGCTACAACAACTGTCAGTGGTCGGCACGCGACCGTGTCATCAGGGTCCAGAACCGGAAACAACTGGGTCTCACTCATCTGGCTCCAAGTCAACAACTATACTCCGTAGTCCTGGCTCAGCTTTGGCCCAGTCTAGTTCGCCTCTCTGCAGCGAAAAGTCCGGAATCCCCATCAATCTAATCTCAATCGTGCCGAGATGCTGGCGTTATGACAAACAAAGTGCCGAGGGCTTGTCTTGAAGTATCCGTTCTCATCAGCGAGGTCCTGGTCTAAGCCAGCCCCGGTTGATGTTCGTTTTCGAATTTGTTAACGCCCGAAGTGCCAAGACTCCAAGTGGATGATGCGCTTTACCTGTATCGGAAGTCCATCAGCACAGTTGCGGCTCCTCGGCATTCTTATCACTGAGCTTCGATTGGCCATGTCTTGCACCCTCTTTAAGTTTTGACAGATGAACTTAGTAAAGGTTAGACAGCCAAGCTGATACGTTGCCTGAGGCACGAAAATGCGTGATGGTCGAGTTGGTTGTGGCCTCTCGACCAATGAAAGCTATGGTGTTGATCAACCAAGAGGTTCTACGAATGCACAACACAAACAAGGGCATAGATTGACGGTACATATCCTCCACCGCCTTTTGTTCCCCCTCAAGTTTGATGCATATCGCCAACGCCTCACAAGGGTCATGTGCAACACCTGCCGCAGGCAATTCCCTCTCTGTTGTAACTTGTATGCATGCAATTCCGAACCCTGTCACATTCTTGTGTTTCTCCCTTGTCTTGAATAGGAAGTTTACCGCTTCGCTATCAGACTCCTGCCAGGGTGTTGGTGCTGGATCTGTTGGTGTTGGACGTGCCGGGCGGCTCCGTTGTCGAGTTTAACCTGGCACTTCTGCAAGACAACCCTGGATTGCCGTTAAATGTCTCGACTGGGCCTTTAGATTTGCTTTTTTGTTGCTTGCGCAGCTCCCGTTTAGTTAATCTCAAGATTTGCGCTGTGCATATCGGGCCTCGACTAATTGTACATATCACTCGCAGATGAGAGGTGATTAAACGAGTCTCCTGCGTGGTGGCTAGATTGATAGGATCTGATATTCTCAAACGTCTCCATCATCAGGTGGAGCCGACCATCACAGGGAGTTTCTTCTCTCGTGAAAGAACAAGACCGATACCCCAGGTGTATTATTGTATGCATCTCCCCAACCTCTGGGTATCTGAGCTTTGGCCAGAATTCTAATGAGACCCTGTGTTTTGAGATGATAGTTCATGGATCGTAGAAGTCATGCCTCTCAGAGATTCGTGGGTCATGCCCCGTCTACGGATAGTTTGAATGAGATCGCTCTGTGAGTTGTAAGGGAGCTATGAGGTTTTTATCACACCGTAAGACGGCAGTTGCATATGTTTTATGTTATGTGGTTGGTTGTGATTGATGCTCACTCCATCTCCCATCTTCCACTCTTCCCCCCATCCTTGAGGACAATTCTCAACCCCTCAATGATCATGCCCTTATCCACGGCCTTGCACATATCGTAAACTGTCAATGCCGCCGTAGACGCCGCGGTCAAAGCCTCCATCTCCACTCCCGTCTTGCCATCGCACGTGACCGTAGCAGCGATCTCAATTCTGTCGTCACCCCTGACGTCGAGATCAACCGTGGCCTTGGAGAGCGCGATCGGATGGCAGAGTGGGATCAGATCTGGGGTTCGCTTCGATGCCATGATGCCAGCGATCCGCGCGACGCCCAGAACATCTCCCTTCTGCATCTGATTATCCCTGATGAGGCCCATGGCGGTGCCGTTTGAGAACCGGACGGTGCATACGGCTTTAGCGATGCGTGATGTCACCATCTTTTCTGATATGGAAACCATTCGTGCTTCTCCAGATGACGAGACGTGGGTCAATGTTGCCTTGTTGCTGTTGTCGTGGTCTCTGATATGGCGAGGATGAGAGAAGAGTCTCCGTTGTGATATCAGTGATCGACCAGGGGTGAAGAAGTGGCCGGCACGCAGGAGAGATTGTACTCGAGGAGACATCGTGCGAGATGATGAAGACGGACTAATAGCATCTACAGCAAAACTCAATTCAGCATTGCATTCATCTCGTTATGGGAGGGTATCCAAGCCTTATAATATAAGTCCCAAACATCCAGCCCCTCAACGCCGCCCCATAGCCCATGATAGTTACCCCGCGAACAATCTGCAAAACAACGACCCTCCAACTAGGTATGCACTCAAATCGAACCTCGTGTATCATGCACGGGAAATCGAGAAAGATGGACAAGGGAGCATAATCACCCACCTATCAAGATCATGGGCCGGTTCTTCATATGCTCCAGCTCGCCGATGCCTGCGTGCTTTGCCTTCTTTCTCCTTACGGCGGCACCAATGACTTCCAGCAACTCCATCTCGTTGGGTGCTAGACCGAGAGGAGTTCGGCCTGATGTTGAGAGATTCCTCCGTCGGTCCATCTCGATCTGCTTCATAGCCTCGAAAGCTTGCTCGTCGATGGGCTCGCCGCGGTTGGACTTGCGGAGGATATCCCGTAGAGACACCTCAGCGTTGCCAAACAGGCAAACCTTGAGGTTACCATCGCCTGTAATCCGGAGACGATTGCAGCTCCCACAAAAGTTGTGTGTCATGCTCGTGATGAATCCTATTCTTCCAGCAAAGCCTGGGATATGCCATGACTTGCTCGTGTCGTTCTTGTGATCCTGCACTTTCTGCAGAGTAGGATACTTTGTCCTGATAAGGTCCAGCATCTCTTGGTAGCTGAACATCTTGTTCTTGCTCCATCTATTGCCGTCGAATGGCATATATTCGATGAAGCGGACTTCAATGTCCTTTTCCTGCGTCAGCTCCACGAATGGCAGCACTTCTCTGTCGTTGACGCCCCTCATGACCACGCAGTTGATCTTGAGCTTGACGCCGGCACCGAGCCTATTGAGCTCAAGGATCCGATCAATGCTCTTCTGCACTGCTTCGAAGCCTTTCCTTCTGGTCATGATCTGGAATTGCCATGGATCTAGAGTGTCGAGACTCAGGTTGACGCCGGTCAATCCACTTTCGATCATGCTGTCGAGCTTTCTGTGCAAAGAAATGCCGTTGGTTGTGATACATATCTCTCTAAGGCCATGCCGTCGCAGGTCTCCAATCTGATGCATCAGAGGGAGGATATCTCGCCGCACAGTCGGTTCTCCTCCCGTCAATCTGATCTTCGATACGCCTTGTGAGACAAACACGGACGATAAGAGGACAATCTCAGGTGTTGTCAAGAGCTCTCGATCTGGCGACAACGGCACGCCTTCTTCAGGCATACAGTAAACGCATCGCAGGTTGCAACGCTCTGCGACAGATATTCGGAGGTAATCATGTTGTCGATGGAAGGTGTCGGTGAGGAAATCGGAGAAGGGTTTCGAATCTCGGATGCGCCGGCGACGAGGTTGTAGAAGGTCGATATCTGGTGTTGTAGAGGTAGGCTCGCGGGGTGCTTCTTGCGGTCTTGGTGCAGCTGTTGCAACGGTTCTTGAGGTACAAGGGAGCGCACGTAGGGAAGCCGGAGTTCCGAAAGTTCGTTGTAGGGTAGCCGAAGCTGAAGCTCTCGAGCTTAAAAAGCGAAGTGACGACATGTTTGAGGCGTTATGATGATTGTATTTGCGAGGTGGGGGGAGGTAAGGGAGATATAAACAAGGTTCGGAACGTCGCTTATTATTGTGACACCATCGTTTGCGTATATCGCAATCACAATGCGATGAAGAGGAGAAGAGGTTCAAAAGATAAGTACCTAATAAATAAGGGAAGCAAATCTAGCTGAATTGGTGCCTTTCTCGGCCGTCGGCGCTCCGTTCGTTTAACAATAGTTCCAACCCTACCTATCATGAGCCTGACCTACCATCCCTACGCAATTATGAGGCACCTCACCTCGAATTGCTATCCAGTCTTATCATGGGCCCGCACGCCACAATCCGTTCCCCGCGCTGAGTAATGGAAATAACCTCAAGTCCAGTCGCTAGTTGAAGCCGCGGAGTTACACAGACTGCAATTGTTACGTTAGTTCAAAAGTGGAATAATAATATATTACTTACACGGTGACAACTCAACCTGCTCCATGATGCTAATTTCAGTGTGTTAATGTTGTCAGATGAGACCTCGTTCGATATATTGTTAGCTGTTAATTTTGTTTAGCCGATAAGAATTCCTGGTATCTTTTGAATGTTTGGCAAATCCAGAGCTTCACTATTGGCGTGAATAGTATGCATCATGGGACCCTTATATTGGACCCCTAGTTCGATGACCAAATCAGATACAACAGCTGACCTATCAATGCATCGGAATGTTCTCAAGATATATCAGATCATATGTTTCTCCATTTATAAGTCAAGGGAGGACCCTACGTGCGTATAATATGAACACTAGACCACTCAGCAAAAAATAACCTACTGGCCAATAAGTGATTATACTACATGATCGACAGAAACGACACCTGCCTTTGTCTATGGTTAAATCTATTCAGAGGGAAATGGCCAAATTGTAATAGTCTACCTACGAATGATATCTATGTGGTATGTCCCAGTTCCTCCCATGTCTTTGCTCGTGACTTGGTAAGTAAACTTCACATCATGACAATGAAGAATGCGAGATAAATGAGATTTCCATAATCAAAGAGCGAGAGCATAAAAGGGTATCATTGGGAAGCATAAACTTTGTCATCATATTGCGAAAACAGAAAAACGCAGTTACACGAGAGGTCGAAGGCATGACACAAGAGACACGACAAGAAGGTGAGATAAGCATGGCTTCGACCATGGAACGACCTTCGGTGTCAGCGAGATACGCTTAACTAAAATCTCGATGCCTTTGGAAAATGTTAGAGGCTGGGTCTCTCCCCCAGTGCCACTGAGCAGTACCTTGAGATGGCTGCACTGATATGCCACAGCAGGCCTATAATTGCTACCATGATGACATTTAAGATCCATTTAGACTTGAGGTAGTCGCGATATTTCTGGTCATATCTTCCATTTTGTATCCCAGACTATCTGCACTTCATGCTGTGTATTTGTTTGGGAGGCAGTATATGTCCCTTCTCTCAGCTTGATCTCGAGCTTAGTACCTAGTAAATTATCATATATTACTTGTACGTTTGTGCTCCCATTAGTGAGGGAGATATATTTGAGGTATGTGGCGGTTGGCATTGAGTTGTATCAGTGATGTTGTCACAAACCTCGATAGAAAGGCCATGATGTTAGCTGGTATCTAACACGATGTGGCATTGCTATTAACATCTTGCTATTCCTCGTGTGCATTAACTTGTGATTTAAGTAGTACTAGAACTGTGCCTGCAAATAATTCAACTCAATTCATCCCAAGAGAGCACATATCGTCTCTTATCTCACCTAAGAGTCTGAAGTAATACAATCGCATACGTGCTACCAATTTTCGCCAACATATATAGATGTTCGTACCGATTTCAGTAAATAATATATATTTGACTTCTAATTATATTGGAGTCTTATTAACTACCTATTCAGGTATCTGGCAAGTTAAGCTCAGTGTTCTTTGCTGGACCAGAGTAGAGAATATATAGGGTAGCGTCTAATGCAGAAGAATGAAACGAATATCAGCTGTATAAAAATATCAGGATTCCAGACATTTTAAATCCCTTTAATAACAGAGAGATAGATTGTATAATATCTATTCTTTTACTATTCTTTATCAAACATCACTATTGAGCCTATTCAAGCTTCACACGATGAAGAGATATGGCCAAGTGCCAATTCACATAACGCTTGACTTGCACTTGGCACCTGAGCTACCGATTTCAAACCGAGCAATAATAGATACACAACAGCTTCAGATGTGATAGAACCGCTATTCTGACGGTTGTAGTGAATAAAAATCCGTCTTCAAAACTATTTGTCCACGTCCTTTGAAGGGCACTGAAGTCAGGACTCTTGACAGCTCATGACGCTAAGCCATAAGTGGAAGAATCAAAACATGGAAAGCACACCCCACCTTAAATACTTCCTCATTGCATTATCAAGGTGAACGACTGGACACTCAAACCAATCCTAAGGACTATAAATCACCAGAGATTTACACAGATCGAAATAAACGGCATATATTATCCGCCGAGTCCAAGGTATCACCTGATTTCGCCCTTTCTTTCTTTTTACAGCCAACAAACCGGCAACCCCGCCCCCGCGATTACCAGACTTTGTCCTTCTCACCTTCCATCTGAAACCCTTCAGGTGGCAGTCAGTAGCGGGAGAGGCAGTCGCGATGAATCCTTCACGTGTTTTCAAAGGTACTTACCAACCTTATCTTAACTTACTGACTCTAGAACACTTCTCTTTCAGTCCTATTATTTTCAGACAACATCTAAGACATCGAACGCTGATCAGTCCTCACTCACAGGATCACCTCACTGTGTCGCCAGCCCCGATGGAAAATATATCGCTACCCTATCGACACAGAGCATCACAGTGCGTCTTGCTCTCTCACTTTCGATCGCGCATGTGGTCAAGCTGCCGCCAGATCTCACAACACCGGTGACAACACTGGCATGGGCACCCTCATCGTCTCGTATCCTTGTTGCAGGTGTTGACCAGATTCATGTCTTCTCAATAGTTGACTCGTCATTCCATGCCACGATCAAGAACCCTGCAGTTGGCGGCGGAAAGCAGGCCCTCGTGCAGTTTGGCGCCCACGATGACGAGGTTTTTGCTTGTGCTGCGTTCGGCCTCAAGTTTTCCATTTTTGACCTGTCAACTTCTAAAGCTATCGAGATAAGCAACCCCAAGTTCTACCTCCCCTCTTCTGCTCCTAGGGGTTACTCTGTACGACCTCAGACATCACATCTTGCCATCTTGACGCGGACGAGTGGCCGAGATGCTATCAGTATCCACCATCCGAGAACGAGACAAGTTCTGCGATCTTGGTACCCAGAAACAGTCGACGCTCATGGCTTAACATGGACCCCTGACGGCCAATGGCTCTTGCTGTGGGAGGCTCCCGCACATGGGCATAAGCTCTTGTTGTACACACCCGATGGCCAACCTTTCCGCTCCATTGGGGCGTCCAGCATCACCGGAGGCGAGGACGCCGAGCTTGAGACTGGGATTAAGTATTGTAGTCTCAGTCCTGACGCGTCATTATGTGCCATGGGAGATGGCAGCAGAACAGTCGGCGCTCTCAACACGCAGACTTGGAGAGATGGCTTGAAACTTGTCCATCCCACCACAGTTGTTCCCAAGGACACACTTCAGGTGAGGCCATTAATCTGCAACTTGATTTTATTCTCACAAAGTGTGTCAGGTTTGGCAGGAACAGCTAAAAGATTCATCTCACGGAGGCCCCTCCTACACATTTATTCGTGCGAACCAGATGGTCGCACCTCCCAGCCGACTGGTCGATGCCAAGAACCCTAACGACGTGAGGATGGGATGCTCCTCGCTGGCATTTGATGCATCTTCGACTCTGTTAGTCACTAGACTTGACGATACCCCTACTACTCTGTGGATCTGGCATGTCACTGCAGCTGAGCTTCGGGCAGTACTCATGTTTCATTCAACTGTGGATTTTCAATGGCATCCAACTGCCCGTGAGCTTCTCCTGGTGACGTGCCAGGATGAAAAGTATCGTGGTGTGTCCTTCGTCTGGGATCCACTGTCTGAAGGACCAAATCCGATCTCTTTGGGGGCTCATCTATCAAACGGAAAAATTATAGGCAAACCCCGAGCTACCTGGATCAAAGGGGAACCCGAGTTCCCGGTTTTGCTACTCTCAGATGCACAAAACGGTGTCTTGGTATCGTGTTCAGATGGGGTGCAGTGCCCGACTCCATGGCGTGAGGGGGCAGTTGGTGACAGAACCCTGGGGTCGGTTCAGGATATCGGAGATACTGTTGACATATCTGCTTTGATGCCAGACGACACCTCCACATTGGACGACACCTTCTCTTTCAAACACGTGTGAGAACTATGGCGCCAGGGGATACTTCAGCATGGCACAGACGAAACTACCACCTTGGGAAAAGGTTACGGCTTGGCATGTGGAAGGTAGCCACGGTTACAGGAACGAGGCTGTGACTCTACGGGAGACGACATATTGCAGTCGAGCTCCTCTGGTGGCTAAGGGCAATGTTACACAAATGGCGGTTACATCTGATGTCAAGGGCATGACCGCATAACGAGGCTGACGTAAAAGGCGTTTAGTTTCCTCTTCTCTCGCGTCGACGACTGCCTGCAAAGTATACCTCCAATAAGCAACGAAACCATGTTTCGTTGGCGCCACAATAACGACATGAAGATTGGGCCGCGGCAAGAGACAGTTCAGAATGAGCTGTCACTGCTCTCTTCGCTATGGCAAGAAGAGAGCAATCTGGTACCTGCCGTATATTCGATCTCTGTCTTGATTCTCGATGGATCTGGCTAACGCCTAACTGATATTTCATTAGAATGTGGAGCATTGATCGCAATATGATATGTCATTATGTGAAGCGGGACTCAACCCGGTCGTCTGCGTGTTGACCAGGGAGAGACATGCCTAGGCACTTAGGGCCTGTGGCTTGGGCCGATCTGCTTCCCGGGCTCTGGGCATGAAGCCAAGTTGGGGAACAACGTTCACATAGACTGTGTATGTGCACCCCTCGAGCGGAAATTCTCTATGTAGCGTCTAACCAGAGAATGAACCCTACTGAATCTCCCATGTCTGACATCTCTTCGACACTACGGTTTCTGGCAATTTCCCGCTAGTTGAATCCCCACAACTCGAGGCTGAGAGTTAGGTTATTAGGGTGCATGTCGAAACGCTGACAAGGATCTCGGGTTACACTGCACCGTTAATCATCCAGGAGGAGGTGAGCTTGCCAGATCCGGACGTGGTAGTCTCAGCGCTTCCTGGCCTTCCCTCAATACTGAGACGACATCTGCTTGTGCAGAACGCCCGCACTCTCAAAATGCATCCTTTCCGGACCCCGGGGGCCCTAGAGGAAGGCCCGAAGACTGGGGCCAAATGCAAGCAAATCCCGAGCTGGTAAAGAACGATTCAAAAGCAACGTTTAGAAGATAGGCATGTTGTTGTCTCTTTTGCTTCTCTCTTGCCGCCCTCATGTCGGCTGTCACGAGAAGCCAGATATAAAGCCTTCGTACAGCCTTTACATGGCATTGATTCACAATGTGCTCGAACCTGATCCCGAGCTTCCAAAGACTCCCCATCAAACCCGCGGAGAGTAACGAGTCTCAGTGAAGAAGTTCCACTGTTGAATATAAGTTCAAAGTTGGTCACTTTTCTGATGTGTACCGTCACTTGCTTCTTGTACCATCGAGTTCGTCACACAGCTTTTGGGGTTTCCAAACCTTTGTAGCATTACGCAAGATCTCTCTCGGAATCTGAAAGGCCACGGTTTCATGCAGATTTCTATTACCCATGTCTACTGAAGCTACCATCCAAGCGGACGTTGGTCCGGGCGATGAGACTGGAATCTACTATATCACTATTTGCAATGTGCGTTCTTCAAGCCTCCAAGCATTACATTATCGCAGGGAAGATCTAATCACTTTCTCAGCTACCATTCGGAACTTCATGGCAAGAACTGAAAGATTGGATGCGGCCTGCATGCATCGTGGATCATATTGAGGTCTTCCAGAATAGTACCTCGGGATGGGTTCGAATCAGGGGCAGAGAGAACTTTGAGAGGGCATGGGGTAAGCAGGAATCAGCATGAAAAAACGGATCACGAGGCTAACATGGCAGCAGGTCTTCTCAACGGTGGCGTCTTCAAAAGACGTTCGATCATTGCGTCTGACAAGAACCGTACTCATTCTATCAAGATCAAAGAACTCGCCACACCACCACAAGGGGATACTTCACATACTCCAAGATATCAACCTACGCCTCCGAGCCAATATGTTTTGCCAACTCCAGTGGCCATGTCCCCCCAGTACTCTGCAGCACCTGGACAGGTAAGATAGCTTGTCTGAAGCCTCAAGCCCATGACGTGGACCTAACGATGCCTCTTGGGTTCCAGTACTACCTGGCTAGTTACCCCCAAGCCAACGACTTAAGATACACCAACCAGCCTGTCCCATCTCCAGGCTATACTCACCAGCTACCAGTCACGGTAGCAACGACCACTCCAGCAACATTTACGGCTGCAAGTCCGGGGGGCTACTACAACTACAACAAGAGCACTACTCAAGCCCCCGCCATGAAACGTGGTGCAGCCTCGTACTCTCCCCAATACCAGCGTGACGGAACTCAGCTTGCTCTCCCCTATCGCGGTCTTATTGAGCATCCAGGATATTACCCAGACTATAGTTTCTCCAGCGGTGAGCCATCCTATAGGTCGGAATACGTCGAAACGGAGCCACGCAAGTTATGTGTGTCGCCATTCCCGCAACAAGCGCGAGCCGACGAAGTTAAGTCTTGGGTTCGGCGCAAAGTGGACAAGGGTAAGATCGAATTTATTGAGATCCCCAGGAACAACAACAGCAAGTACCTCAGAGGCTACGTTTTGGTCGGGTTCGATAGCGTCTCGGCGGCGAATACGGCGATAGAGCAGCTCAACAAAGCACGCTTTCAAGGTCGAAGAGTAATAGCGCGACCCATTCGGGACGGTGCGGTGGTGGAAGCGCCCAGAGAGCCCAATGTTTCGCATGATGCATCTAGCTGGGCCGAGTCGAAGTCAGGCGAGACAAATATACCAACTGGACCTTCTCGCAGTAGGGACAACGATCGTCGCAGGAACGAGAAGCCCCAACGACTAAAGAACAATGAGGCTCGGCCAACAGGCTCTAGCAAGGAGACAACGGAGAAAAAGTCGTCATCTTCAAGTAAGAAGACCTTGGGGTCGCGAACGGACAAGAAGTCGTCGTCGAAAAAGCCATCAACTGATAAAGAGATCAACGTCAAAGATGGAAGGCCAGTCGTTGTCGACGGAACATCCCACCGCCATGATAAGCACTGACATTAGGAGCTATGCCTCTCTGGTAGAGCAAAAAGAAGAAACAAAAAAGATATAGACTTTCGAATACGTGGTTACGACTATGAGCTTAACACTTTATGATTTGGGGAATGCCCAAGACTGCACAGCAGTGAGCTTGCAAGTGACTATCCAGAGCTGAAAAGTCTGCACCAACCTGTCTTAGAATAGGTGATATCTGGTATGCCCAGCAATACAAGCATCGCCATGAATGCCTTGGCTTTTGATACTACCTGGAGCAAGGAGGATGTGATATGCACCGCCCGTCATTTTGTACTAAAGTCCGACCAAAATTGAGGGCAGGATGTAAGTCAACTCTGCAACACTTGGTTTTGTTACCAATGTCATAACTCATTTTTTATGTGACACCGATCCGGCAGGCCCAAATCCTTGATTCCTGCGTAATCTGTGTATCTCGAATGACCAGATACTGTTGTGCTCGATTCGATTACGCGGAGAAGAAAGAGTGGGAAGGGGGGAAACGCTCTCACATCTGCAGTATGAGCAGCAGTTTGCTGCAGCCACAGTAACACAAGAACAACCAACCACCAACAACATTCTTCAGAGTTCCACCAACACATCTCTCACATTCGATCTGAGTT
Source organism: Fusarium sp. NRRL 53497 (assembly GCA_013184445.1). Classification (NCBI taxonomy): domain Eukaryota; kingdom Fungi; phylum Ascomycota; class Sordariomycetes; order Hypocreales; family Nectriaceae; genus Fusarium; species Fusarium sp. NRRL 53497. The sequence goes on along the minus strand of JABCJZ010000529.1, from coordinate 667 downwards.
CCTTGGCCAAACACATTAAAAAGAAACGTAAAACAAACCATTCCCTTGTGGGAATTTATCTCGGCCGTTGGCTGCATGGATACCTGTGGTTCTCTTGGATGGAGTGGTCCGATGGGGTTTCCTATTTTGCTTGTCTAAGTAACTTAGCATTGCTCCTAGTCTAGTCCAACACGGCTATGTAATTCCTGACCCCTTACACTTGCGCTGGACAAGTTTGGTAAGCACAGGCTCTGAGTATTCGCCGTGTTATTCCCTCGTGGGCTAGCTGCAGGTAGCTTAGTTAGGCGCTACGTATAATAATGAGTAAGAAGTCTGCCCCCACCCCACCAAAACACCAAGCCCTTTATTTCAACCATATATCTCTACTTATTTATTTCTTAATAAAATAAATATTAATTAAATAGTCATATATATTAATTTAAAGCCCTAAGTGTTTTATTTAATATTTTATATACTATCCTTATATATACTTATATATATATAACCTACACTTTATTATATTTATTAACCTAATAATCTTTAATTAGGAAATTATATCTTATTATTACAGAATCTAATAAAATATATAAGATCTGGCCTTATAAAAGCAGAAACTTATATTTTTATAAAGAGAATAATAATATGAACTTTTAATACTATTTACTAAGTAATTTATAAATTCTATATA
>JABCJZ010000528.1:0-27105 GCA_013184445.1 Fusarium sp. NRRL 53497 | reverse complement strand
TGGTAGGCTCTCTGATGCCACGCTACAGAAAATTGTCGGGAATTGGAATCGGGATTTGTAGATACATAATATGGTGGTATGTAGGTAATCAAACGCTTCATAGGCTTTTTCTATCTCTGCATGCCAGTAGCCAATACACCCTACCTCATTAGGTTTCTGTTACTCGTAGCGGCAGTCACGCTCTAATAAAAGTTCTGGCCTCTATAGCCGTCATTTTTACCCGCTTGCTACTAGTAGACGCACATTAGCCATCCTGATTACAATATAGAGGCTCACATGGATGACTTTGCTCTACTCGTAGAAAAGCGTACATGATGGTAAGCAATCACCTGTAAGCTTCTTCTACTAGGAACGTAGCCATAAGCTCCCGTTACACCAGGAGCTTCCTTCTACTACTCTAGAAATACTTACGGGGGTAATCAATGATCTCGTACGACTCAAGAGCTACTAGTAGTGAATGAGATCCCAGCATAGGTTACTTCCGTAAGCCATTACTTGTAAGCTTTCCCTACTAGTAGCCGGGCTCTGCATTACGATTACCCCGTAAGCTGTCATGCATGATTCCTTCGCATTTCCGCTACTAGTAACAATACGGATTACTTCAGTAAGCAGTCACCTTCAAGAAATCACCTGTAAGCTTCCTCTACAAGTAGCATAATCACAAAATTTCCAATCGAACAGGAGCTTTTTTCTACTAGTAGAGGGATGTTACAGAGATAATCAATAATCTCATATGACACAAGAGCTACTAGTAGCGAAAATCGACAATTATTCATATTCATCACACTTTCGCTACTAGTAGACACAAACTTACATAATTATGAATTTTATAATGACAACTATACTACTGGTAGAGGCAAGTAGTCATGTAAGCCCGTGTCTACTAGTAGCGCAGGATGATCAAGATCCCGTAAGCTACAGAGTAACTCCCTTGGCTCTATGACACCTCCACTACAAGTAGCAACAATTACTTCTGTAGCTATCATCATTACCTTTTCGCTACTTATAGCTAGTCAATATGCCGTGAGCCGTCATCTTGGTACCAAAGGAGGATTTCAAGATGATCGAAAAGTTAGCAGAGGAGAGCCGGTGTGTACAACTTTGGGCATGTGCCCTCTGTTGTGAAGCCACCGTGGGGATCGAATTTCTTAGGATTCTTACAATATGAATATTGTGGAATGGCGATTCCCCATTATCATTTGTCATCTGAAAGCCTCTCCAAATAAATTATCTTCGTATTCGATATTACATGACACTCAAACATGCCTCATCAATTCATGTCCTGAGCTCAGCCCGTAGAACTTAGATTCTTATGCCCGACTCCCCGATAGCTGTCGGTGTTGTATTAAGTTTACGTACAATTTAGGTATGAATCCCAAACTAACCGCTGTTCCACAAAACGCCACTGCTGTTCGTGTGCGAGACATAACGTCTTATACAATCTTCTCTTGGAAATGTTTCTTCCGGGAGGAACCAACGGCCCTGTTTAGTACACCCTACGAGCAAGTTGGGCCTTTGTGCTTGTTTCTAGGCTCAGCTAGAAGCTGGAGTCATATGTCTGGTGAGGGGTCGCAAAGAGAATCGATGGAAATGGCACGGTTGGTTGATCTGAACTTGGAGACCTTGTCCTCAGATCGTGTAATTTTATGCTGAGTCGAATTGATGCTGCCACAAATGATGTAGGGTTTGTCGGAGTTCTCTCCATAATTGCTCGGGCAGGTGGCGTAAAAGGCAAACTGTACAGCTTTTTTCCGTTCTTTGTAGCTCTGTGGCTCTAGACTCCTAGCTTTATCGCCCTGCACAAGTGTCCAAGGTGGCACGTCCTATGAACAATGCGAACAATTAGAGGAGATTTAACGCAAAATTTAAAAGACGAACCTTGTTTACCGTCGCAGGAGACTCCACTATCGCATTTGCGCCGATCTCGGGCCCGGATTTACTCGTATGATTAGACACCACAACTACAGTTGTAGCTTCTATAAAAACCCCAGCTCTGAGAACGAGGAAGGCTTCGGGACTCAACGTGTTGACAGTAGTCAGGTCCTCTCTCACAAAAATCGACGTAGGAAAACAAAAATGCGTCGTGATTTGACCCTCGTATTCGTTGTTCCATACGGAACCTACAGGTTCTGTCGAAGCTAGGGTGCCAGGCTCAGAAATGCCGAGGGCCTGGGTACTATTAGTTAGGTTAGAGTTTAGCGGCATCTGATCGTACCACTAGCCCAAATAAGTGGGCAGTATCTTTGTGAAAAGATTCCTGTAGAGAATCCTGAAGCGACGAAGGCGACATATTTCATACCAGTCTAACCGGATTCTTGGTTAGCTTTGCTCCTAGAGGGGCGATTCCCTTCTCAATAGGCGCTTCATCAAGGTCCAATCGTGGGCCCAACAAGGCTCATCGGTGCCTTATCCTGGGCGTTTTCAGAGCCTGCTCCTCTGATTTTGTGAGTGGCGAATTGAGCGTGGTAGGCTCGCTGTAAAAGTTTGTCGGGTAGATCTAATTTGGTAGCAAAGCCTCTGAAAATTGTGAGGATGGGAGGATTATAGCACGCAGAAGTGGTTCGCAATATTCATCAGTGAGGCCTGACATGCAACCAGGTGGCCAAAACACTAACCCCGCTATACTACATTTGAAAAATCATCCCAGAACCCGAAACATTGAAGCTGCTGTCCCCCTTTTTTTCCCGTTCTTTTTCGGATGCAAGGAATAAGCCACGCTCGAATTCGCATTTGCGTAGGCTCCACAAACCAATGATAGTGGGCAGAAAGAAACAGGGAGTTACGGCCGTTTCCGTGCCGGCATGGTGATCAATGCACGCTGCTTTTGACAGCGGGACACAAGCCATGAGTGTGTCTTGGGCCAACAGCAGACACAATGGAGTGTTACATAGAGGCAAGCGGTGAGCCAAGCAATCGGATGAGGCTAGGGAAGATCTCGTTTCGCTTGCGACGGGTGGCAGTGTCGGCGAGCTCGAAAAGTGCCTCCGTCTCGAGCCGCAGGATGCGCCGGATGCTATTGAACGATGGAGAGACCACCGGGGCTCGTTTCCTTCACTGAGCAGCTTTGCCCTGGATGTCTTTGCTATTCCAGCTATGGCGAGCGATTGTGAGAGACAATCCAGCCTAGCGAAGCTGACGTTGACTTCTCAGAGGCCATCTACAATGTGACTTCCTGGGAATTCCCTTTGATGGACTAACGGTACCGCTCGCTATGTACTAGAAGCCGCACGACAAAGGGCATAATCACATGGCTTTTTTGAGGAAGGTGATTGGTGGTACAAAGAGATGAGCACTCATTTATGCGGGAGTTTTAATATTGAAGTCAAGCGAATGAACAGCATGTGTTACCAATCAATCTTTGAGGCGTTCAACATTTAGGGTACACGACTCTGTCAGTCTAACCATGGTAAGCTGGAACGGTCGCGGGTTCGGGCCGAACAACGTGGATGCTCTATTTGGCGTTAACGGCACGGCCCGTAATTTAGGGCGGGGACGTCGATACTCTGACCCGAGTTTCCCGCATTGCTTGATCTTGATGGAGTTAAGCAAAGCATTTCCGTTGCCTAGCTGGCTAGCGCGAGTATGCACGAAGACGAGCGTCATCAGAAGGGCGAAAACTGGCAGTAGACCGGGTCTCATTCATTTTACTGAGTCAGAAAAGGGGCGGGAGTTGTTCGGTGGTGATAATGCAGCTGATCATAAACGGTTAGTGCTAACCAGCAGCCCATCCCGTCGACAAACTTGGATAACAGCGTTAAGCTAACGTACGTGATAAGCGAGTGTTACAAAAATCTTAACCTTTGAGATAGGAATCGTCGTAAAAACACAACAAATCACGTAATCAATTAAAACTAATCGCTATACTCTTCCCCAGACATCGAAACAACTATTCGACATGTTCTTGCGTTATGCCCCGTCTTGCCGCATGTTCCACAACTCCTTTCCTTTGCTTGCGCCGACCTTCCTTGACTACCATTTCTCGACGATTCGCCCTCTACCTGCGCAGCAACATCCATCTGATCAATCGCTTGCCTTCCCGCCCCTACTGTCATCACCCCTCCTTTCTGTAGCCGGCTTCTCCTCGCCCTCCGCCGCCGGCTTAGTATCTCATTCGCCTGCCGAAGGTCTCGGTTCTCGGCCCTCAGTAAGGCATTCTCATGCACCATTGCCTTGGTTCCTTTAGAAAGAGACTTTAATGCTTCCAAAATTGACTCTGGAGAGCTACTTTGATGCCTTCTGATTTGTCTATAGAGGTATTCAGATTGAGATTGGGCTTCTAGGACCGTCTTTGGCGTCTTGGAAACCCAAGGTGTAGTGTGTCTGGCCTCCTCCTTAATCGGTGTTGGAGTCCGTAGCTGTACGTTAAGCCTCGAGACTACGCTTTCTGGGTCAAGAGGTATAAGGCCAGCCCCTTTAAAAGCCGCTCTGATGTTTTTCTCCGTTATTGTAGCCTGGAATGCTGCATAGAAGGCGGGAAAGAACTTGGTCTTGGAAACGTGGGTTATGGAGCAATGCATTAGATGCTTAACTTCCTGCCCGTAAGCCTTCTTCAGTAGGCTAAAGTACCCGATATTAAGAGGCTGAAGTAGGTGAGATGAGTGAGGTGGCATACAGAGTGTAACAATCTTGTTTGTCTGGCAAGATCTTTTAAAATCATTGGAGTGGTGACTTTTGTGGCCGTTAAGGATTAGAAGACGATAGCGACCTACTGATCGCGTCTTTGTGCACCGATCAAAGTGCTTCAGCCACTTAAGGCCTAATTAGTTATTGGTCTAGCCATTGGGAGATGTCGTAATAGCCCAGTCGTCTGGGAGGTTGCTATCTTGGTACCAGTTGGCGAGGTGATATTGGCCAGCACTAATGATGAACGGCGGAATTGCTCGACCTTCCGCATTGATTGCATGGATGATAGTAATCCATTCCCGGCTTCCAGGCTGCACTGATTTCGGCTTTCTATGTTTTTCTGAGTCTGTGATGACTATTCCACTTGTAATGACGCCCATGAGAAAGCCAACCTCGTCAAAGTTGTAGATATCGGCAAGGTCGATACCATATTTGGCGATTGTGTTCTCTACAAGCTTGAACCACTTTCTAATCTCGGCTGGATCTTCAAATTTGGCCCTCTGGTAGTCATATTTGCGAAAAAAGCGTGTCTTGAGCTCTCTGTGTCGCTTGACAAAGTTGGAAGCCCAGCGCTTGCCGACGGATGGCGCGTCGCGGTCAGCGAGCAATCGATTGGCCATTTCTTCTACACCACGCAGTCGCGGGGGAAACCCTTGCGAATCTAGGTCAAGAATGAACTGAGCTATTGTCTGTTCCTCTAGATCAGAAAGTTTATGTGATTTAGGCGTGGAATCGCATTGAGCAGGAATGCCCTGCTGTCGGCGCCATAGTCTCATAGGATTAACTTTATAGATCTTTGCGGCGCGTCGGAGACTTAATTTTCGGTTATTCTCAAGGGCTCGAAGTGCGAGAAGGATATTAGCTTTATTATTAAGCTCAGGCGTATTGGATAGTTAAGAAATAATTGACGGAGTGGACATGTTGTAGGTTGAGGGATTTTTGTAGCACTCGCTTGTTTGTAACACTCGCTTATCACGTACGTTACACAGAACTTGACCAAATTGATAGAAATTCTTATAAATTTTTGTTTCATGAATTACAAACAGGTGTATCTATTATATTCTGGGTCTTTTGACCAGCCGCCCCGACCGCCCGATTGGTTGGTGGGATATGTTTTCCTCACTGACTTCGATGACTGAGCCAGCCTCCGATTCTGATTCATGCTCGTTTGAAGAGGCAAACTCCACCACAACAGACTCCTTTTGAGTCCCTTCTTCCGGTACGGCTTCTCCAACAGCCAAACTCTCCCCGAGAGTCAAAAAACGCCTGTTAGGATTCGGCACCGCCTTCCTCTTCTTCCCTCTCTTCAGCCGAGCCAGTTCCTCCTCTAAGCTAGCAATCCTCTGGGTATGCGCCGCCACTGTCTGCTGTTGGGCTTCAAAGCCCTTGGCTATCACGTTATAGCGCCTCCGTGTCTTTGGTGTTTTGTTCAGCCCAAGATCACGAATTTGACGGCTCGTCTGTGGCGTGTCGTCCGAGCCCAGATACGGCCTGGGTTCAGGAGTCGCTCTTTGGCTGCCGTTTGGCCTATCCTGTTGGATTTCAGGGTGTCGTAACGCTTTCGTACGTGAGATCGGCCAGTTTCCAGTGACCCTCCAGTCAGACAGTATGTTCTTCTTAGCCATTCCTACGCGGCGAGCCTTGGCGTAGGCCCTAATGAAATTGACCTTGTCCATTGGAGCGGAACCAGTCAACGAGGCGAACCTTTCCAGCTCTCGTCGATACGCAGCCTTCAACGCGTTGAATACTCCGTTGTCTAGTGGTTGGAGTCCATGAGAGCAGTGTGCTGGTAGATAGCAGCAATAAACGTTGTTCAGAAAGCACGTGGCCATCCATTCATCCTTCCATCACTCAGCACTGATCTTGAGATGGCGAAAACGAAGAACATACCGTTGCATGACTTCCATGACCATCTAAAATGATCAGTCTCGCGTCTGAATCTTCGGCAGGTGTAGACTGGGGCAGATAGACTCTTTCAAGCCATTCAATACCAATGTGGTCATCCGTCCACCCGTTTGGCGATGTTATGTAATACCAATCCGCTATCTGCTTGAACTCGTCAAGAAACCATTGTTTCTGCAGTTCTTTCCCTTTGAAGATTATGCCGGGAACTAAAGCGCGGCCGTCAGCAGTGACAGCTTCGATGAAAGAAGTCCAATTTCGAGTTTGTGGTCCTTTGAGAAAGGCCTTGCGCTTCGGGTCCGCGCTTCCGACAACCAGGCTATCTAGGCCTGAATAAAGAGAATTAGTCGGTCAGAACTCAAGCATTGACAAGGAATAGAGTTGGATGGTTACCGAAACCAGTCATAATACCGCCTTCGTCAACGTTGACGGTGTTTTCAGGTTTGATCCAGCCATACTGGCCCTCCCGGATATCAAAGTACCAATGAACCGCTTTAGGTGTGAAAGAGTCGAACCTTTTGGCTTCTTGACGTCTCCCTATCTTCGTCTTTAGGTCTGCGCGGCGATTGATAAACTTGGCCACCCAGTTGCGTCCTAAGTTGGGACGTTCGCCCAGCTGCCTCAACAAGCCCATGACACAAGCGCGGATCTGACTGTGGGACGGAGCATAGCCCAAGGACTCCTGACGGAGAATCCAGAGAGCCAGCCTATCCTCTTGGCTCTTGGACAAGCGTCGATGAGGGTGGATCTGCTCTTTCACGGCCCCACGGCCGTTAAGTCTGTCGATTAGAGTGCTCCGAGGCACTCCCCGTCTATGAGCGGCTTGAGGGGGCGAAAAGCCCTCGCCAGTAACATCCAATATGGCCTCTGCCATGTCTTCCTCTGTATATTTCCATCGAAGTCTCGATCTAGGCATTCTTTTGTCGTTGCCGCAGAAAAATGCCAAAAAACATAGAAAAGAGCGGTGAGGAATTTGGTTATCTAACTTTCAACATTTCCATGGCATAGCATGCATGAACCTCGTACCCCACACAGCCTTACAAGGCCAAAATCATCATACCCAATCATTTTTATGATCAAAAGAGGTAGTTTCTCTCAGTTAGCTATATATTCAGGCTGACTTTCGTATAAGTGAAGTTGATGAGTTTTGGTGGAGCTTTTTTTTATTTTGCCTGGCGAAAGAGGGGTTGTGGATGGTAGCCCTCCTGGGCCAGCAACTGTTCTGATATACTTAACATTTTTGTCTTCAAATCCTCCTCACCGCTAAGTGAAAAGAAAACCTAATATTATAAATAGAAAACGTCATCCATAAAATCTAGAAATTTCTAATTATGCATGTTTTGGATTATTTATCTTCACCATTCATCTCGCTGCAAGAGTTTGTGTCTGATGTCCTTGTATTAAGCCAGGGGTGAGGATGAACTAAGCAAGACTGCTAAGCTGCGAGTTGAAGAGTTTTATCGGAGCAACTTGTACCTTCGCTTTGGAGGATACTGGAAATGAAGAAGAACTGGTCTCAACCTGCGAGGAGGTTAGACAACTCCACGCCAGTGCCCAAGAGCATCATTCTCAGACCTAGCCTAGCCTAGTCCTACAGTCCAAAATCAATTGTTGTACAATTGATTTAATTTACCCCACTTTACAAGGGGCGGTGTTCTTTCATGTTAGTTCATGTCTTCCAATCTCATTTAACCATAATTCATCATACATATACCGAAATCGGAAATATAGTAAGCGGAGGTCGGAACCGTTATGTTCACGATGTTTTTGTTGAGCTGTATAGAGAAGCTTGACGTATATAATAAGCGAAGGAGCATATAAGATAGTGTGGCATTAATACTATGCATCTAAACGCGTAACTTGCCCATCTAACTTGAAGTTTGTATGGTATCCAGTTGACACGTTAAACCAATTAACTGATGTCTTGGAAAAACTACGTATACTGTCTCTATTCTAGCAAAGTCTGGCAAATATCACAACATGGTAAGTTATCAGTGCACGCACTTATGCTCACTTGGACATGTCTTCCTCACTGATTAAGAGGAATAAGAACGTTTCCAAAAAGCGCCTTTATGTAAAATCAGAGCTAAATTACCTGCAGCGCACCTCGTACCTGCTGATTAATAGTCCTACATGACATTTCTCGGCATAAATCAAATGTGATCTTGTTACAGTTGATAGTTCTACAGCTGTAACCTAGACTGATGTGGCTGGATGGATGAATTCGCGTGTCTCAGTATGTCAAGAGATGGCAAGCTTTCCCCACAGTAGTACATATTCAAGCTTTCTATGGACTTTCTTTCTTCTTTTTCCGGCGAGTGGGAGACTTAGGCTAAGCGACATCACCTCGGTTCAAAATGCGACCAAAGTTTCTCCCTGAAACTACCCACAATTCGCGTCTTGGACAAGGAGGCTATTATAAACAGTTCACCTTCTAGGGAGGAATCGGTCAGACAACAAGTATGTGAAAAGAGAAATCATGTACTCACTGTAGCAGCGGGTTGCAATACTGTTGTAGGAAGCAGCATACATCGCCTACACGCAGAAGAAAGCCGTCTCCGTTGGTACACGTGAGCCATATCGGTATGTCTCGACGTAAAAATCGCCGTTAGGGCAATTAGCCAGACATTCTTTGTAAGTGCCACATCCCCGACTTTCATCTAGGTTCAAGTGAGTTGGATGTCCAAGCCAAGAATGCCTTTAGGAACTTACCTTGTGCTACGACAGATGCTGCCATTCCCATGAGCACCATCACTAGTCCGTGAAAGAATTGCATGCTGGCTTTTAAGAAGTTAGCAACAGGCACATATTCGTCCGTGGCTGTTACGACTCACCAAACTATGGTTCGATACCCCTTGGGCGAAAAGTACACTGCAGTTTGGTATTGATAAACGAGACAAGAGTCGGACATTGGACGAGTTTAAATAGCTCTTCTCTCAGCCACCTTCTTCAATTTGTTATTCCTGCACAATGTTTACCTTTTCCATTACATGATGGTGCAGTAGTAGGATTGCAGGTAACGATAAACATGATAGAAATTGTGAGTGATCGTCTGAGACATGCCATCGTGCGATAAAGTCTTAGTTGAAACTTGGCGATCTTTACCGGTCTCGCAGTGCCGTGTCTCGCAGTGCCGTGTCTCACAGTGCCGTGTCTCGCAGTGCCGTGTCTCACAGTGCCGTGTCTCGTAGTGCCGTGTCTCGTAGTGCCGTATCTTGTAATGATGCTAGATACAATAATTTTTCAACATGGATGATCAGTTATTTATACTTCAAAGCTTAATAGAAGGTCTTCTCCGTTATTTCCAATTGACTTAGCGTCATAAGTGCTGTTTAACAGTGCAAGTAGATCATACTTTCGAAGTACGACCATTCTATGCAATGGCACATCATATACTCCCCCAAAACTATGCTAACTATCAATCGTTTAAAAAGATCCTATGGGGCATTCTCTTCCTGCTGTTTTTCTTTGTAAGGAAAACAATAACGCCATGAGGATCCCAGTTTTAGTTTCATAACCATATCCCAGGCCATACAGTCCTTTGTGTGAGAATGACAAATAAGGAGACTTGCTAGTCAACTTGTGTATGATATCGAAGCTTGGTCCTTAGTAACCTTTTTGAGCAGACTAAAGTTCATGTTCAGAATCAAAACCAACTATTGCATGACGACAGGCATTTCGGATGACCTGGAGTGCAAAGTGCCCGGTAGACCATTTTCCGCATATGATTCAGAGTAGCAGGACGAGTGTTGGGCTCACTTGTTCGTAAGTGATCCTCTAACTCTCCGGCTTTACTATACTCCTTGCTCTCAGATTCCACCTCTTTCCAGTTGCGAAAAATGTCTTGAAGCCAGTCAAATGTGAAGGTAGTTAGTTGATGCTACAAGATCGTCCTGTAGATGGAAGTTGGACCAATCGAAAAGATTACAAGGTAGCCAGGCTAAAACTGCGTCACGCATACTAGTTTCAAAATCTAAGCCACGGAGAGGCTTTCCCTTCTTGTTTTTGTATGTGTTCTTGAACATTTGCGAGCGCCTAGCCACATGATGGCAATTGACACTGGCCTTCAATGAACGAAGAAGGACAGTAACCATGATCATGTTTCTCTGGTGATCTTCTCAATTGGCATCTCGACGACTTGCTCGAGATTGAACAAATTCGATCGCAGAAAGCCACCGGTTGAACTCTCAACGCGTAAACCTGTTGGCATGGGCAGTTGGCAATACCCAGAACGAACGATGTTGGCCCTGTAAGCTCGAAGCGGCAGGATTCAGGACTGAAACAGTTCCCAAGAAAACCGAGATTCTTCTCGTACACCAAAGCTCGTGTCCGCAGAACTGTCTAGCGCAAACCATATTCGAGCTTTCATAGTTTGAAAGACTTTGCGAAGCCTCTTGAGTTTGGGTGCAGACTTATCGGATGTCGCTAGCCCGGCATTACGGTATTGTCGAGCAGCTACAATCCAAGCATCGAGTAATGAAGGTGGGCATGTCAGCCCCTCCAGATTTGGCTCACTGAATAGCGCGCTGTCCTGTTTCGCTGTTGTCCAGAAAATATCCTTGTTCGCATTATATTGTTGAGCGTAAGCGATGCCCCCATTGCGCAGCGGATGTGAGCGACGGGTCTCCACTCTGGCGCTTCCAGCTTGGCCAGTCAGACTCCAGTTAAAATGTTCTGATGACACCAACGGTTTATTGTCGCTGTACCTCACTGAACGAATCCATGATTCCAAGCACTTATTTTTATATAAAAATGTACACTTTTCCGAGGTTGCTGTATCTTCGATGCCAACATCTATCCAAGTATTCGATAGATCAACTTTGGACCAGTCCAGAACGTGATGAAGGTGATCAACGATCTTAGCACGATATTGCTGTAATGTTGGCGATTTTGCCTCCAATTTGATGTTTTCGCACTCAAAACGATGAACATTCCGCGGAACATAGCAAGATCACACCGCTCAGCGCGTTGTCTCATATAATGCCATATTTGCTCTAAGTACTCTTGCGGGAGGTAATGGTGCATGTCCATCCTACTACGGACCATTCCGCTACAAGCTTCCCTCTGGCGACTGTATGCCTTGCTCTCCACACCGTCAAAAGAACGAGGATGGTGTTGAACCACGCCAGGCGGGCAGTAATGGCGGGTGGCGGGTAGAAGGAATGCATCAATCCACAGCCGTCTTTCATTTTTGGTCAAATATGTGGTCGTTCGACAGACGTGAGAGATCCCGGGAAAGAAGACATAAACTCCGAACTGAGGCGACTGCCGTCCGCTGCCCAGTCGGAGGTGAGGGATAATATGCAAGGGCGTTCTCTGGTGAAAAACATGCATGTTGCTTGCCGAATTCCTGGTAGGCGGTGAATGATACGATACGTACAGCCTACGATTGACGGACAAGCAGGAAGCCCAGGAGATGATGCTGTCCACATCCCAAGTACGCTGGACATTGGGGGTGCTTCTCTGTGACACCTGAAAATCCAATTTTGGACGATTGGCCCCACCGCTCAAGATCGAGGACCAGTATAGCTGAGCACCGTCGCTATCAACTGCTTCAGCGTGAGGTGAGGCGCGACCGATTGAGTCTGGTACTGCAAGGCTCCGCCAGTAGTCGACCATATCCAGTAGGCCATGTTCTTACAACTCGCTGTTGGTGTGTTTTGTCTCGTTTTCTTCTTCCTCCTCTTCGCAGTCACAAGTGTATCCCCAGTTTCTTTCCAAAAAGCACTTGGCTGAGTGGGCATCTGATTCCAACGAGACGCTGATGCGTTCGTCTTCATCGTCGATCTCCACCTCGCTCCGCATATCTGAGACGTCCGATTCATAACTGGAATCAGGTCCCCAGGTATTTCCAGGCTGAGACTCGAGATCAGACGTTGCTTCTCCTGTGACTCCTTCTCCGGGTTCTCTCGTGTTCCCATCATTTTGTGGCCTACTCAAGTCGTCTTCACACACTGTCCATGAACTTGTCCTATCGTCTCCATTTTCGTATAATAAATCTGCTGTGTATTCAACCACACGAGGACTTAATACATTGCTGATATGGCATAGCTCGCAGTTTGATTCTACACATATGTCATCGTCTCCAGCAGCGTGACTCGTACGATCACTCGGGATCCCGTTAGAGCTTGAGGGTAATAGAATCTCTGCTGGGCCTTCTTGCGAAGTTGAGAACGATCCCGTCACCGGATGCGGCCCCAATAGGTTACCAAGATGCTGTAGGCACGGGGACGCCAGGTCGTTCCCTTTTATTGATTGCGGAGACTATTCCCCTCCGGCTACGACCGCGTCAATTGACGAGGTAGGTGACTCGGCGCGATTCAACGAGCCATCTGCCTCTGGAAGATCACCCAAAGGGTTTGTTTCATATGACTTGATGTCTTGCGAGGGTATAGGCGGCGATACTTCTTTCTGTGGAGAAACATAGATTTGAAATCTGATGTTGATGTTGCCGTGCGATGCTTGCTTCCGAAGCCGTCTTCGAGCGCGCTTGGCGACGATATCATGCCTAGCCTTGTCCTCCAGCGTGTCGTGTTTTCGAGGTCGCCCGCGTGGCTTGGTTGGCTCGGCATTGTTGATATAATAGATCGTGATGGGTAGGATATGCTTTTGTATGGATGAGTATCAGGAAATGAGATTTCCCTGAGCTGACCGTTAAAACCTGATTAGGTTAGTGGACTGGCCGCAAAAATCGAAAGGCGTTAGCGAGTGACCGCTAAATTCTGGTTGGACAGAGCAAAATGCACTTAAGGCCCAAACCGGCTAGCCTGCTGACCGCGAAATTCGACATGTCCATTTTTAGCTAACCTGGTGGATTTGGCTAGCGCCTCCAACACGGGGTATAGAATTTTGTTACTGATTACTAGGGCACTGCCACTAAGCAGGGATCGCGCACTGGGTAGAAACTAGTTCCATACGTCGCTGGGTTGGTTGGGTGTTTCATTTCTGGTCTGATTGATTGTGACCCTCCAAACATAAGCGAAAACCGATAACCCAGACCCATTATTTATCAATGATCCAATTAAAAAGTAGAACTCCTCAATTCAATTCAATCTGACCCTTGAGTTGAATTGAATTAAGTTGTTCGGAGCGCTGGACTCGTCATCCGACTCGTTATTGTGAATCCATTTTCGAGACGTTTGTGCAAATAACTTAAGACTCCCTAGAGGTTCGATCTGAAAGACTTGATCAATAAACCTGCCAATGCTGTCTCGAACACGGCGTTCTTACCTAGTAGAATCATATGGTCAAGGTACGTCTCCAATTAATTAACTGAAAGGTCCCACACAAGTGTTAGAATGCAGAAAGAAGATATTTTCGGTTCGACGTGGTGCGATCAAAGCTATTTCGAGCGAGATTAACAGTCTCGTGCACTCCTTATCTGGCCGGTATCTAGTCCACCGGTTGGAAAATTAAAAAAACGCCAGACCGAAACTCTCCAGGAAATGGCTTTTGCGTGACGCGTGAATGATGAGTAAACGACGACCTGGGATGCACTTGGCGAATCATATCTTCCGGGGCCTCCGGAACCTTTACTTAGCCTCAGTGCAGCCAGATCTCCGGTACAGAGAGCCCTCCGCTAGGAGAGTCAGGGTCAAAGGCATCTAGCCAATCGGAGGTATTACAAAGGCGGCACCTCTGTCTCAGATTAACAGACTAAGAAAGTGGATGTGGGGCAAAGAAGTGTTGGATACGCGCGAGTACGATGGGGTGAATGTATATCGTGGACTTGATTTGTTTACTGTTCTTCTTGATCAGTCTGTCCGGGAGGGGCTGGTTCAACTTTCCCTCTTCTTCTGGATACAAGAACAATATTATGATAAAGGGAAGTGGAACCCATTTCCCAGCCGCCAATCTAACAAGAAGGGTTAAATTGATCTACCTACTACGGCCCAAATCGGGTGACACAGCCGGGGCTCATGTACTGCTACAATCATCTAATTGCATAGTCAAACTGTCTGTGATCTGGCTGTGACCTGAGCCATATGCAAGAATGCATCCAGGCCTGTGGACTCGAAGGTTATACCTCCCTTGGGGTCCCCGTGGCCCCGATTCCTGCCTGGTTGCATTTAACTCTGACATTCTGTCCAACCTGGATTTCTTCTGAAAAGTAAGTAGAGCTTGACAAGATCTTGATAGTCACGCTCCCATGAAATGCGCCGTCTGCTAAAAGAACGAGAGTGGGACGAAGTACTTAGTGGAGGGTTTTGCGATATATGTGTGTGGCCTATGGCTTGCGGTCTAGCTTCTTCGTTTGTAGCCTATATCAAGGTTTTGGCGGAACGTGCAAGCCGGCTAGATCGCGGTCAAGTCATGTCACTGCCCCAAGCACTTGGCACTATGTGCTTGTGAACATGGCCATGGTTATTGGCCTGTTTAGACAGGGGAGTTAGTCAAAGAATGTGGGTGGTTTCCTCCGTCTCTTTCTATCTGCACAACGCTAGACCCACGCCTAATGTAAACAGCCGAAGTCAACGAAGGCGATGATTTGCTAGCAAAAACAAATAAGCTAAGTCCGAGGTACAGAAGTGCAGTCGATTCTGTTTAGTAATCGTCCTAGGAAGCACCCGACGTCTAAATCAGAGGTGCAAGCGCAGAACATGAGACATAGTATGCAGAGCCTGTCTCAAATGCAACGCGACGTGGCTAGATGATGATCACCCCCGATATCTGGTTCTTCGTCTCTGACCGACATGTACTTTCTTTTTCCTCTTTTTCCTCTTTTTCCTCTTTTTCATGCCTCTCCTCCCTTCGACATACGCCGCTGCCATCTTGCACCTGGAACCCACCCGACATCTGACGCCTGACACTATTCACTCACATCAAACCACATCTTGTCACATACTAGCATCACACAAGTAGCCCATCGCATTGTAGGTTCTGATGCATGCGTTCATTGATCTCTGAGCAGCGAGCTGACATGCCACCCCAGAAGCAAGACACGATATAAGACTACTAGTAGCCCTGTACACGTAAACCGTTACAATTGCTTCTCCTATGGCGATACCCGTTGTTATCTCAGCGCTAGCCGTTGCCCCAGCTCCCGCGGTCACTGACTATGCGAATCACTTGGCAGACGCGCCAGTAGAGCTCCCGGAAGGCTTTCCAGAGGTACTCGATGGGGCCATGGCTTGGACTGGCTCCCAGTTTATGGGTCAGTTAGACTACATCTACACTCTGAGTGAGTCTGATTTGCAGGAAACTGAGAATGCCCTGTGGTACTTTAAAGGTTCGTTTTGTTCCACTCTCGTGACTTCATTCCCACGTGGGTCTGTGGACCTGTGGATCTGTGGATCCCAACGGCATGGATCAAGCTAGATTTTACGGCTAACCCCGAAATAGCACGAGGACTTGACGGGGATCTTATCTCTCGAGACAACTTCCCTCTTCCCATCCTAGGCTCCCGACTTGACAAAATTCGACGAGATATTTATCATGGCAAGGGTTTTGGTCTCATCCGTGGGCTCGACCCACAGAAATACTCAACTGAGGATCTTACTCTGCTTTATCTTGGCATCCAGTCGTACATTGCTAATCGTCATGGTCGGCAGGATGGAAAAGGCAATATGCTAGGTCTATGCTTCCACCTTTGGTCCATGCTACGTGGTGCTCATCTAAGCTGACATGAGTCTCAGTTCACATTACTGCCGATAGCTCATCCAAGCTCAAGGCTGGGCATCATCGTCACTCCACCGCGTCCATCGTGAGTTACTTTGGCCTCAATGCCCTTAGTTGTGGGGTTTCTTGCTAACTTGTAACCTAGACTTTTCACAATGAGGAAGCCGGTGACGTCATTAGCTGGCTCACACGGAACACTGCCGCGGTGGGAGGTAAGTGCATCATTGCATCGGCCTACACTGTCTACAACCTCTTGGCTGCGAGTCGACCCGATTTGATCAGCGTGCTCGCTCAATCTGATTGGCCGTTCACTATGTATGTGCCCGCCGATCTCGTTCGAGCGGGACCTGTCTGACATACCATGACTGCGATAGGCCCCATTTCCAGCACAGGCCCGTCCTGTTCCATCACGAGGGAAAGGTCATCATCAACCTCAATCGAGTAGCGTTGACGGGAAGTGCTGTTCATCCGCGCTCTTCAAGCCTTCCATGCGTTAGTCCGCGCCAGCTCGAAGCCCTTGATGCGATAGAGAGCATTGCTGAGGCGGCGCAGCTCGAGATCGGCACCCAGGCTGGTGACATGCATTTCGTCAACAACCTGACTATCCTGCACCGACGGGAAGGATTCGTCAACGGCAAAACCATAGACGAACGACGACACTTGGTCCGGATGAGACTTCGGGACGATGACCTCAGTTGGAAGCTCCCTGAAGATTTGAGACAAGAATGGTCAGCAGCGTTCGACGGGACAGCGCCCAAAATTTGGCATCTTGAACCTATGCCGGACGGCTTCTTTCCGCTCAGATCCCAAGCCAACTGAAGCAAAGCTTGCCTAGTCTCTGCTCCATGCCTGAAAGGGAGACCATATACGCCCCTTGGGAGACATTGTATTGAGTCTAAAACCTGAGCACGCTAGTGAAGACAGGTGCAGAGGCTGACGAAACTAGAAATATAGAGACCCGATGATATTCTCTAGTTCAATTGAAAAAGGATCAATGGGGGAAGGGGGGTTTGCCTAAAAGCCTGTACTTAATTCTATTTATGTTTTAGGACGCAAGAATGAAAGATTGAGACGTCAAGACTGGATTTTCTATTTGATGACTCCTAGTACTGTACCCTGTGTTGCTTACAGTCAAATGGTTACTCACTTCGAATCTATATACGTCCTTTTAATCTCATGAACGCCCGTTTGTCAAGGTTAGGTCTGTTGACTCCAGTAGGCAAATGCAACTGAGGTCTTCAAGGCCACCACCAGTTTTTTTATAGCTAAGTTGAATTCTAATTTATACTTCAATGTGATAAAGAGCATTAAAAACGATTTTTTCTTCTGTTTGAATCAATATTGCTGTCGTGGCGTGTCGTGGCGTGTTGTTGTATGCTGCGATAGAGTGATTCTCGATCAATCGTTGCACTTCATCAATCAAGCGTTACATTTCCTAACATGGCTAGCGCCATCTTGGCGAAGTTCAGCTGTATCACCCAATTGTTGTCAGGTGCAGGGTTTTTATGAGTGATCCCCTTCAGGCCTTCGGAAAATGAAGTACTCTGATCATCTACAGTGTTTCTATAATCCGTGATATCGGCCACTGGATATCACTTGTTTTCACTTATCGTGACCACTCTGGGGGAGTTCTATGGTACGAGCAGTAATGAACACAGGGAACTTGGAAAATGGACGTTTACCCCTGCATATATAGGCAGCCTTGTGGCGTCATCATGAAACGGAAGTAGCAGGTATTAATTGATCAGGCTGACGTCTCAAAGCATTGGTCATACCTGACCTCTTCTAGCCTGAGAATAGTATCAGGAGTGGCCACGTCCTTAGTGCCAATGGGGACCCCCTTGAGCACTATAAAAAAAGTACTAAGGCATACTGTAAAATGTACACAAAACCGAAACCAGGATCATTGTAGACAAGAAGCGCCCCTTAAAACCATCACAGAATATAATCACAGGTTATTGTTCCTTTTTGTTGAACATTTGACTGGTGTATCGCAATTTGCTTGAGAGTTGATGTGACCAGATCTAAGTGTTCTACGAACCATGTAGGGAGTCAAGCAACTAGCTTAAGCAATTTTAAATTCCGTCACCGAAACCTCGTTGGTCTGCCTAATTAAGCAGATCTTGTGTAGTTATGCGCTCTGTTTTTGAAGTGTTCAGTCGATGCTAGTACCGCATAGCAGGCAGCGGGCCTTTTCACTCCAGGTCTTCTCGCCACTTGTGACGTTTTCACGCAAGTCATTGATCTCCCACGCTGTCGGGCCATCTTGCATCTTGAGGCTGGCCTCAAAAAGTCCTATGTATGGCTTGAAGTCTGCGATCTCCTTTTTGCGGCCTCTCTTGGCTGATCCCTTAACTAATGCGGTGGTAACAGACCTGGAGGGCGTTGGTCTAGACGTTGGGGTTTCTGTCTCACGAGGCGTTTCGCGAGCACCATTCTTGACGTGAAAATCATCTTGAGTTTCTCCAGAGCGAACATCGATCGTGGGTTGTGTCTCCCTCTCCTCGGCATCAGCGGGCGATAGAGGATGTGTCGCCTCCTCGGGCTTCTCTTGCCTGGCGACAGATCCTTCGGTTAGGTGGGGCTTGTCAGTTCCTAGTCGCTCAAAGACTTGCATGAGTATGTCATGGACCATACATTCGTGATGCATCCACTTCCCGCAACCCGAGCATGTACATCCTATGAGGGTCTTATCGGGGCTCGCGGAAGTTTGGCATTCACACATGAGTTCGACCGACTATAGATGTTAGCACTTGCGGAGAAGAAGCAGATTGTCGGATGACATACCAAAAGCTGGGAGTTGCGGCAATCGTATGCTTGGCGCCAATAAAGCGCGTCTTGAATCTCCTCATCATCTGACTCATTCCATTTCCTGACGGTGACAGGTCCCGTAACACTGACGACGTTGATGATATCCACTAAAAGGAATCGGTCAGTCGTGCTGTAGCACAGCATCGGTTAGCATTCTAGAACATACTGTGGTTGGAGGCGATTAGTTCGTTAGCGCCGTGGTACGACTGGCGAGCTTGAACGATCTTTTTGCCATCAAGGGTTCCGGGAGGCAGCTCATAGGGCCAGTACATCCAGCAGACGCGAGCGTAAACGTGATGCTCATCAGAAGCACGAATTTCGAGGATGCGAGCAACCCAGTTATCGTTATCAATTTTATACCTACCTTTGGCATCACTTTGAATATTTGTTTGCTGAATAGTAACCTCGTTGGCAACATTGACGAAGCCTTCGATGTAGTACTTGATGCTGTTGACTGCCAAGGATGAGCCATAAGCCTCTCAGGGTTCGGACGACGGCAAAATTTCATTGAATACTCACGGACAAAGCTGTTATAGCGCGTCATGTTTTGCCATTGCTTCGCTGGTTCGACGGCGTAATATAAGTCCATTGTGTCGTAGGTTTTGAAGCTGCCGGTTGGACAGAATGGGGATATTTGAATCTGAGCCCGTTTATCATCATCTTGGCCGTCGCGCTTCCGCTTCTTGTTCTTGTGGCGTTCCTGTTCGGCGCGCGAAGGACCCGTCACGTAAGAAATCATGAAAGGGCACTCAGCGCGATTCTTCTCCCCAAATGATCGTGATCTCTTGCGACTACTCATCTGGCGTCTTGACGCGTTCACATATGTACGCGTCGAGGGTGGGGAAAAGGAGGGGTTTGCAGATGCAAAATAGTAGGTTATGCAATAAGAGGGTAAAAAGAAACTTAGAACAGATTAGAGGAAAACAAAAAAGATTCTCATCTATGGCCACTAAAGTGCATTCGCGATTTCTCGTAGCATATGGACGTGTCCTGAGTTACTCAGGTACTAAAGACAGAAACGAGCTCCGCTTCGCGTTTTAGTCCAATCACATGTCTCCAATCTAGCAAGGCTTATGCTACATGATTTTGAATCGCAACCGTGATATGGAAACAGAGTCCGTTTCTACATTACGTGGTTCGTTCCAACCATGCTAATTTCGTTGAAAATTATAAGACGGAGTACCCGACTACATCATAACCTGAGGAAGTCTACTAAAGTTTTTTTTTCGTGAGTGCCAGTCATAATCCGACAATTCTATTACGTAAGCGCGCCCGCCGTAGGCCTGCCAAGTTATGGATTATCTCGTAGTTGAGAAAACCCTGCATTACTCCATCATTTAACCCTCAGAACACGTTTTTCGAACATATGGCTGGATCTACTGGCAAACTTTTGAGGAAGGTGGCTCGCTGCCGACGTCGTGAGCGTCTAATAACGTATGCAAAGTTTCGTTTGTTTCAAGAAAAGCCTGGAAACAATGAATGGAGGCATGATGATGTCAACAGGGCAGTCCATCTGCAATATACAATCATCCCAGCGGAAGACCTTCTTCTTTTTTAGACTCTAGTATTTAGAAAAGTCAACAAATTTCAGCTCACCACCAAGAGCAGACAAACTGTGTTCAAGGTACTTGGTTGCTTTTTTAGTTTCACGACTTGAAGAGTACTTCCGGGAAAGAAACACTGAATACGTCCTTAGACAATCTCGTGTCATCAGTCCTACAGATCCTTGATCCAGCTACCTAGACATTCATTCCTGTTGGGTTGATATTGAGGCCCGCGATTTCGTTGCTGGCGATCTAACCCCTAGGAATGGAGAATAAGAGCGTGTCAATTTTCTATGGAAGAGCCAATGCAATCCTTATCTCCATATACTAATTTCCTGCATTGCACCAGAGTCTCACTTGAATACGGCGAGCTTCCAGATGTTTTTGCTTCGCGATGTCGGGGACTATCAAGCCAAAGCGAAGAGCTCTCGCGCCTCCAACCTAGGCCAACCCCATGAGTGTAGGCCGGGTATCATTCGCGCCAAGGCTTATAACTGTCATAAAGAATTGTTTTCTGTCTTTTTTAGTGACTATGAACTAATTCGGTCATGTTATATTCCCTTTCTCTCTTTGAGTGAGGGTATGTTGAACGATCTTTCTGCGGACAATCGAGGTCAGCGCCAAGCGTCCAATACAACACAAATTCAACGTAGTACCTTTCTAAAAGCCTGGGAGGCTAACAAGCGATACTTGAGAGCTACTTCGTATACGATAGCCATTGCAAATCACGGTATTTGGAAGGAAATGACTTTTCGACTTGATTTCATTCTCAGAATGTGTCATCGAGGCTATTTCGAGCTGAACTGAAGCCCGCAGTTGGCAATCGGTCTTTCACAGTATCAGGTACTGTGAGCGGCAGGGAACGCGATCCAATTTAGGTCGTTTTGACTAAAGACATGAATGATTTTGTGTTTACATAGGCTGCGAGTTTTATCCTTCCCCTGGATCACTTGTTTCAGGAGGCGTCTCTTCGTGCTACTAACTCACCTCTTGCCTTGATTCTCGGTTTCTATACTGCCAATCTCTTCTGCCGACTTCTGACTTACGCATGCGCAAGCAAAGAACGTTTCTCCTACGACAACTGGATCTGGCTGGCGCAGTGGACAGTCCAGGGTGGTCGAAAACCCCACTTCAAAGAATATAGTAGTTGCTATAGTATAGTAGATGATGATGGGATTAGTGGGGATAGCCGGAAGACCAGTGGTAATGGTCTGAGTAACAGTGCTACTGCCCTCGACGAAGAGTGCGACGGCAGTGGTGATGACAGAAGCTCAAGTCCCGGTAACGAAGTTGGCATTGACGACAGTGTCAGTCTTACCAGGATTCACACCGATAGCGATATAGATGGAGAGGAGAGCGCTGAGATCTACCTGTCGTCGTATAATACGAGAGCTAGAAGTGAGGCCACCACAGCTCACATCAGCATCGCCAGGGTAGGCAATGTCACACTGGTCAGCGCCGACAGATGGAGAAGTGGCAAGTTCAAGCTCGCTACCGCAGTAGCATTTGTTGTTGTAGAGCCCGAAGAAGTTAACTCCCAGGCAAGATTCGGCACACAAGTCAGGGTGGTTGTCCTCAGAGAAGTACGCCTGAGTGAGGTCGGGGAAGCTATTCTTGGAGGAGAAGTAGCTGAGGAAGTTGAAGCCATCAGGGGTGCCGATGCCTCCAATAGCACCGGTGGTTTTAGTGCCAATAGTGGGAGTACTAATATCTATTGCGGAGGTCGTGGTGTCGGCGAGGCGGGTAGTGCTGAATTGAGCAGCAGCGAGATTACTGATAGCCAGGGCAAGGACCTGGGTATAGCGCATCTCGAAGTTGGTGGTTCTCGTTGGAACGAAAGACTGGGTAGTCACGATTGGGAATAGCTACCGGAAGAATAGCGAAGAGATTGAGGGTGCTTGAATTGCTTGATGATGAAGAGAAAAGATCGAGGTTTGGCAGGAATCAAGCCCTGGCCTTATACAACATTCGACCCCGCAGTGGAGATGGGTCATTTCTCCTACAAGGCATATGCAATACCGCCCATGGCTCTGTGTCTTCGAAAGATTCATCAAGTTTGACAAAACAAAGTCTGGTGTGTTATATGACCGCTGAGACATGGAGTTTCTGTCCAACAAGTAAAGAATTCAGCCTCTTACTCTATCCCTGATTTGACATATCTCACTTACTCCAAGCAAGGGAGCTTATCGCCTTCCTTGGCGCTACTTGAGCCCACACCGCTCAAAGGTTTCTTTCTAATGCATCTTGCTTTCTAAGATGACCTCAAGTTCCAAACACGGCTGTACTGAGATAACACTGGCTTCACCCGTCAATGCGTCACTCTGCGATGCAGACTGTCGAGGGATAGCCACCAGTTGTCCGCTGAGAGACTATCATCAGACTCCTGGAGAGACTCAGACCAACTATCCCTAGCCTACGGTTGTATGCTTTGCATGTACTGGATCAAGCGGTAAGTGTTCCTCACAATACCTAAGTTTGTCTCTGGCAGATACTAAGGGACACTTCGGCATATTAGCTGGATGGTTGAGACGGTGCTAATCTTTTTGCACATACCGCCGCCATCTCCAAATGATTCAATCAACTAACTTTTGCGTGGAAAAAAAAAGAAGAAAAATTACTTATTCTTGGAGACTCTCTAGTCGTATGAGCTCTAAGATATATTTCGATAGCTTAGCTTCCACCACCGGATACTATACATCCTTAACGTCACGACTGAATCAACCAGGGTCGCTCCGTATCTGAATCCACGCGATCCAAGGTCAGGTGGACGTCTGTGGAAATATTCTGGCCATACTGAGGAGCAGAATAAAACCGAATCCCAGGAGTCGCAACTGCCGGAGAATCCACAAAGCCTAAGATGCCGTCGACGTCAAATTAAATACTAGGTGGAGTCTGAGGGGGCTGTTCGACGTGGAGGCAAGCCTGCTTGAGTTTACCATCAGAGTCTTAGGTTATAGAACCGGTAAATTATGCCTGCCATTGATCCGAGCTGAGCTCCGTTATCTCGTCATCAGTGTCGGGGAACGAACTTTTCTCAGGCTCCAGTAGCTCGTTCTCTGCCACTAACAGCGCTGCCCTCAAATCAAACAAATCAAATCCGGAGTCATATTTGATATATTTGACAACCCTCAACGCTGGATTTGTTGTTTGAAATATTTGTTCAAATATTTCAAATGTTCCAAATCTCAGGTACTATCTATGCCCCCCACACTGCTCTTTCCAATCTCCCACCGGACCTCATCTTCCCCACCTGCTGTCGCCCCCAGCTTTACTGAGCCATGTCTGACCCAGTTCTTGAGGCATTGCAGCTTCTCCAATGTTTCCGTCGTCATCGAAAGCCTCTGTGACGTCAACGTTAACTTGGCCAGGCTAAACGACCTCTCACAATCAGTTGCCATCGCCGGTATCGCGAGTATATCCAGAGCCAACCGGCTGACCATCGGGAATTGCCCCTGGTGAGCCATCCACCACTCGATTGGATCCTCAGTCTCTTGAGGCTCTAACCGCAGATACCGTTCAAGCTCACTTCCCATCGCCGTAGTCTTCGCTGTCCTGCTCTTCACCCACCGCTTGAACGCACTGTCTACCGGCGTTTTCTGCGGCACACTTAAAGATGCCGTAGCCTCCACAACCGCCTTTCGCTGCTCATCCACCGGCCCGTTGTAGCGGTACCAGCGGTCCAGGTAGTCGGACAGCCCGACTTTGGCATCTCTCACCCACACAAGTTGTTCTTCAGACGCCCAGTTCACCTCCAAATAGCTCATGCCAAGTGATGGATGGAGGATGATCGATGCGGCGAACAACGGCGACTCACCAAGTTTGGTGTAGTACTCGTTGAGTTTCTGCCAGGCGTTGGTGATAGAGAGTCTCAAATAGCGTCGGTGATCCTTTCCCATGTCGTCAACTCCCGATGACCCCGATGGCTTGCCTGATCCATCATCACACTGTCCCGACCCACGACTTGGCAAGGAGCCTTCCATTGACCTTCGCGGATGCATGTCCACCTCGCAGTCCCTAAACCTAGCAGGAAGCTGCCGGTTTCGGTCTGGTCGCCCTCGGACTAGCTCGACTTGCGAGCTAGTATTCTCTTCTACTGTCTCCTCTGGGACAGCATGATAGAATAGCTTCCGATCCTCTAGGTGTTCCAGCAGGTATTCCATGCCTGCCATCACCTCCCAAAGCCGTCCATTACCCCCCTCGCTGCCCCAGCCCTGCGTTCTCATAGTTTGCAGGTAGAATGGCTCAAGAATATGCTTGACCTCTGCCAAAAAGTCTCCAGTCTTCCCCCTTCAACACGTCGGCCTCAGGTAGCCATTTCTCCACCTCTGGATGGACCAAGAACGCCCTAATGTCTCCCTGCTTGACGAGCGCTCGAGTGATCATGAGGTAGGTGGAATTCCATCTTGTATCGTTGTTCATGACGACCTCTAGCTCCGCCGTTGACTCACTCGCCAGCAGATATCCTTGTGCTTCATCGTTCTCGCGTGATATCCTCTTGAAAAGCTCACACCTCTGAGGGGACGACCTGATGAACTTGACAACTTTGTGGAGCTTCCCCACTGGCCCTCTCTTTCTCCAATGCCGTAGGTCATCCTCGTGCCGGCCAAGAAGGTCAAAGACTTGCGATTCAGCCTCGAAAGCCTCGAAATCTTCGCCATAGAGGAAGGCACGAGCCACCAGGTTCAAGATATGCCCATAGCAGCGCATACGCCGGGCCCGAATATACTCCAAGCCCATCCCTGCGTCGAGGTCTCCGTAGAAGTGCAGGAGACAGCTGTCGTTCGAAGATGCGTTGTCCGAGATCACTGTTCCAACTCGATCCTCTATCTTCCATTCACGCACAACTTGCCCAAGCGTCACCGCGAGATTCTCCCCGCTGTGACACCCGAGCTGACGTCGGAGTGCCAGTAAGCGCGACTGGTGCCTGCCCTGGTGGTCAAGAAAATGAGCTGTGACTGCCATGACAGCGTGCCGATTAGGTGACGTCCACAGATCGAACCCTAGGTGTATTTTGCTAAGGGCGTCTGACAGCTCTTGCTTGACCCTATCCTTCTTGGTCTTGTACATGTCGTCCAACAGACGGCTCATCGATTGTCGACTCCATGACACCTGGTCAGATAGATGAGGATCAAGTTGCCAGGCGAGCTGCTGAAAGAATGTGTCGGTAAAGAAAGAAAAGGGAACATTGGCGTTGATCAGAAGTCCCACGCTGAGTTCTCGGATCATCTTAACTCTAGCGCGCGGCACGGCGCTGTACTGCAAGCGCCTTCGCTTGGGCCGTTCAGATTCATCAGTGGACGGGTCTGTGTCGGGCGCCTTGGCTGCTCTCGAAGATCCTGTGGGATCTACATTGGTCAATAATGCTCAAGCTCGCGACGTCACATTCACATACTTGCGGAGGTGGTCAGCTGCCGAACTCGTAGCAGCAGCGGCGAAGAACTCAGGCTGGCCCTTCGCGTCACATAAGCGACAGGCCCAATAAGGGCTCAGCGGACTGTCGTTGGTGTCAATCTCAACGAGAAAAAATCCATGGCGCTTGATCCAACTCTTCCGGCCCTTCGAGCCCTTCCGGGACAGGGACTCTTCCAGAACGTATCGTTTGTTCCTCCATACTGCTTGCGGGAGATCTGCGACGGTAGGGTGGTCTGGTAAGGCCACCTTTGCCGTCAGATCGAACTGGCTCGCCAAGTTTCTCGGTGGTCGGAGGAGAGCAAAGGCAGAGGGTGGAGAAGGAAGCATGATGTCGTTGGATTCCATCGGGCTAGGCGTCGATCGGTAAGGACTGGCACGCGTCATGGAGAGGTAAACAAACTGGCGCCGACGCGATTTGATGTTGTGGGGGCGAGAGAGAGGAAAGTTAAGAAGCTACCTTTTCCCCAAGCCAGTTTACAGGGCTGGCTGGGGTAGCTTACTAATGGAGGATCTGAGAAGTTGCGCTGATTGGTGAGATCCGCTACCCAGATTCCGGCACCGGCAAGGTTCCGGGTAGGCTGCAAAGACGTGCTCATCGGCCTGGCAGAGTCGACAATCCGCTATATATCATGTATCAAATATATCAAATGTTATTTCAAATCCAGTATTTTGGATTTGTTTGATTTGAAACAAGATTTTGGCATATTTGATTGATTTGTTTGGCAGTTTGTTTGATTGCATTTGATTTATGGGCAGCGCTGGCCACTAAGCCAACTGCATCTGACAATAGTTCGCCCTGGTGGTTTTCCGTAGTAGTATCCTTCCTTACTTTCTGGCGGTTCCCGTAGTTTCATGTACGATTCGCCTGTAGGAGGCGCCGACGTACCGTAGCGCTGTCCTGTTTGTTGGTGCTAACAAATCGAACCTTCATTACTGCTCGTACCATAGAACTCTCCCAGAGTGGTCACGACAAGTGAAAATAAATTATATCCAGTTGTCGATATCACTGATTACAGAAACACTGTAGATGATCAGGTACATCATTTTACGATAGTGCGAGGGATCACTCATAAAGACCCCGCACCTGACAACATATTGGGTGACACGACTGAACATCGCTAAGCTGGGAGCGCTAGCCGTATTAGGAAATATAACGCTTGACTGATAAAGCGCACTAACGTACATGATAAGCGAG
>JABCJZ010000525.1:0-17502 GCA_013184445.1 Fusarium sp. NRRL 53497 | reverse complement strand
GTGTAGACTATAAGTCAGTAATGATCTGGCTTGGCTGGGTTATCTAAAATCTTATATAACGGAAAACTGCACTATTAAAGCCTAAAGAGTAAGATTATACAAAAAGTTAAGAGGTAAAGTTATAAATATTTTAAGATATAAAATATATTAAATTAGTATTTACTTACTTATAGATATAGGAAGGAGGCTTAGCACTAAGTTAAAGATATAAGTTTTTTAAAATATCTTAATTAATCTAGTTAAGGATTTAAAAAGAATTATTTAAAGCTATTTAGATATTTTTGGACTTAATCTGCGTGCATACCTATAACGGGCTCTGAAGCTTTCCCTCAACTGGAGTTTGACCATGACGACGATCCGGACCGAATTCTGGGACGAGCTGGAGCCATTTGTCCGCAACGAATTTGCACCAACAGGCAGGGCACTCATCACCGATCATTTGGTCTCCTAAAAGCACCGAGCTTGCTTCCATCGGAGTATCGCAACGACCCTACGAAACAACCTGGCTTTGCGGCTATAATGAGGCTTGTCAAGAATGGGCTTCTCCCCGTCAAGCTCAGTGCACCATATCGCGTGAGCGAGCAGAGTCCGCAATACGAGGGTCTCAAATTCCTTGTGCGGGCCTTTGTGAATGCTAACAAGCACCAGGTTCTTTGGGGAAGCGATTGGCCGCACACGCCGAGGATGAAGGTGCGCAATCATGAAGAAGCCATGAAAGAGACTCCGTTCTTGGAGGTGGATGATGAGACGTAGCTTCGGAGCTTGAGAAGCTGGCTGTCGGATGAGGAATGGGACTTATTGGTGGTTCAGAATCCAAGAAGACTCTTTGCGTCATGGATGATATATGTAAATAGCGATGGTTCAATGGTAGTTAAGTACTAATTGCCCTGTGTGTCAACCCCATCTTAGATACATGCTAGCTCACTTATGCGATCGATGAATGACTGTTTCCTTCTACACGGCCTTAATACAAAACACTAACTGCATCTATTATGTGTCCTTACGGACCGTCTTGATAAGCTCCCCCATGGCAGCCCCCTTCCTGAGTTGAGCAAACATTCTTTCGTCTACCTCAGCCCTCTCTTGGCACAATGTAGCGACGCGCTCAATCAATGGTGGAGGCACGACGACGACGCCGTCAGCGTCTCCCACAAGTAATTCGCCTGGGTCGACCCAGAAATCGCCCTTGAATTGGAGAGGAATATTGACCAATGACGCCCTAGTGAATGTATTTGAACCTAGGATCGAATGACCACGAGCAAACACCTCCAGACAATTGGCACTATTTATCAAATAAACCTAACGACGTGAACATACTGGGAACTTCATTTTCTTGTGCTCGTTGATGTCCCTCGTACGTCCATCAATAACAACCGCCTTGGCACCGAGGTACTGCGCTCTGGTCGACATCAGTCTACCCCAGCAAGGTGATGGCAACCCCTTGGGCTGTTGGATGTACATGACACCACCGTCTTCATTGTGGTCAAAAAAGTGCTTGTCTAATGCTGGGGCAGATTTGTCGCTCGGCTCAACCATCTTCACAGTAACAGCTGGGCCGATTACGCGAGCTTTAGAGTCTGGAGAAAAGATGCTAATGCCATCCAGGAATCTCCCGTAGGGGTATTTCAATTTGACCAAGGCATCGCCAATCTATCAAGTGTTAGCTACTTTTCTGTGTTGCGAAGAGCTGGTGTGGCCGCTAAGATTACTCACATCATAACTTGTAAACCTGCGCAAGAGGTTAAGTGCTTTGGGGGAATTACGGGCTGCTGGGAACGTGGAACAGAGCGAAAGATAGAATATGACGTATTGACTAGCTATGATTAGAGGCAATGTATCTATCACTTGCTCTCTGCCGTGTGATCTTTTGTAAATTGGTGAAGTCGATAGCTTAGTGCCTCTATTCGAGGTCTTATTGTTGTAAAGGGGAGCTCCGTGCCGCCTTGGACAGCTCCGAAGCCCATGCCATTAGCTAGTCTCGTATTCCCCCGGTTGAGTATGGCCCCATGATCGCCGTGGGGCTCTAGCCTGAAGCTAATTGAGACGGAATAGCCCGGTGTCAAATAAGCCCCCTCCGATTGGTTGACATGGACTCTACCTACGGAACACTCCGTAGATCCTGCTGGACGTCTCCAACTTTGCAGTCTATGGAATTATGGTTTCGTTGAACACAGACTGGTCCGTTCATGACCTTGGGGTATATGCGGGGTATGGGGTTGCTTTGCTGAGCTTTCTGAGGGACTGGACAGGCAACACGGCGCGTGACGAGGCCAGGAACATATTAAAGGGTCATCACCTACGCTTCTCTACACCCCTCAACCGCCCTTGACAACAACCCTTTTATCATAGTTGAACGTGATAAAACCCTCTTGTGGTGCCAATCACTCTTTTCGCAATTGCAATCACGAAGGACAATGCCAAGCTCGACCATTTCCGGGGCTCGTCGGAT
The DNA here is from genome assembly GCA_013184445.1 of Fusarium sp. NRRL 53497. Taxonomy (NCBI): domain Eukaryota; kingdom Fungi; phylum Ascomycota; class Sordariomycetes; order Hypocreales; family Nectriaceae; genus Fusarium; species Fusarium sp. NRRL 53497. Next base: position 15,053 of record JABCJZ010000525.1, on the reverse strand, counting down.
CACATCGACGAGACCTTGCCACACAAAGGCATAGAAACCATGGTTGAATCCAGGAGCAACGATTTCGGCATGACAGAGGAGGAGTATGACACGGCTGAGAAGAGCCTGGTCCGCAAGCTGGACTTTACTCTGGTGCCCATGGTCTGGCTACTTTACCTGTTCAACTATCTTGATCGAAACAACATTGCTTATGTCATCCTCTTATACCTGCCACGTTCTTGACGCGGTGCTAACATTACATACAGTCAGGCGCGACTAAGTAGCTTTGAGGAAGACCTCGGTCTCAAAGGAAATCAGTTCAACGTGGCGGTCTCCATTCTGAACATGCGCTACATGCTCATGCAGCTACCAACGTACGTTCTACAGGAGAGAACCAAGATCCTATAAATTAACCTTATGGGTAGCAACATGCTTCTTACACGAACCCGGCCATCGATTTACATCCCATTTTGGACAGCCCTGTGGTCCATTATATCTGCTGCCGCCGCAGGCGCCGGCAACTACTCTCACCTCATCGTCATTCGATTCTTCTTGGGTATCGCCGAGGCCCCATTCTTCCCCGGTGCTATGTACCTACTCAGCTGCTGGTAAGCTCGAAAGCAACTGGCACTCCGCACAGCGATGTTATACTCGGGCGTTCTCCTGGCCACAGCTTTCTCCGGTCTTATCGCCGCTGGTGTGCAATCTAATCTTGAAGGTGCACGAGGAATCGCTGGCTGGCAATGGCTTTTCATAATCGAAGGCGCAGGTAGTTTTGGCGCCGCTCTCCTCGCCTTCACTTTCTTGCCCGACTTTCCCGGACAAAAGTCTGGAGTGCTGAAATGGCTCCTCACGGATGATGAGCAAAAGGTTGCGGTTGAGCGTATCCACAGTAATCGTGTGTCCCTGCCCCAGGTTGATCACAGTGTCTGGGGCGGCCTGGCAATGGCTGCTAAGGACATCCGAACTTGGGTTTTTGTACGCTCTTTTTCGTCTGCTTTCCTATGTTTACGGAGGCTAACCGTTTATGATAGGTGACAATGCTCACGGCTAACCATAGCGCCTACGGCTTCAACAGCTTCTTCCGAACCTTGTAGCCACTATTACGGCCTTTGCTACAGCTTGGTCCAGCGACCGTCGCAAGGATCGAGGCTACCATATTGCGATCCCTCAGTTCATCGCTTGTATTGGCTTCATCATCTCAGTCTCGACCCTCAACAACGCCGCGCGATACGCAGCCGCTTTCCTATACATTTGTGGATGCTTCTCTTCCAACGCAATGGTGTTCAGCTGGGCAAGTTCGACTCTGAACTAGACGCCTGAGAAGAGAGCTTGTGCTACGGTTATCATCAACCTTCTAAACCAGCTGGGAAATATCTGGAGTCCGTATTCTTTCCCGCCCAGCGATGGCCCACGATATTTCAAGGCCAACATATTGAAGATGACCTTCTCACTATTTTCTGTGATGACTTGTGTAGTGATGAAGATCATGCTAAGGAAGGCAAATCGGAAACTTCAGGAGACTAGCGAGAATATTATTTTATTTAGTTGTAATTTGGTAAGAAGACTATGTTATCGCGAGTAAGCAGGGCAATAGAAGGTTATCTACAGAAACGAAAGCATCATGTTGGGAGGAAGAGGGAAGGTATGCCCATCAGCCAGGTGCCATGGTATCAGCCTTGCGTGGCATGTATACTTTGTAGTAAAGGTCAAGTTATGTTACTCTTTCGTTTCGATTATGGCAATGATGTATGGCTCGCTGGTGCGGATTGGCCCAGCAGTGCTGCTTACTTCAGATGTTGAGCTCGTCAAGCACAATTCGGCAACCAAGAGCTCATATGGCAAAAGCTCTTGGGTCAACGGTATTCGCTTCAATCCCTATCATAAGACTATGTTTGGGGTGAGGGATCCGCGACAGCACGATGGTACCAAAGCTCGCCCGGTGCCTGCATATAGTGGCCCTGATCCGCCATCGCTATCTCTCGGATCCAGCTTGTGGTGCCTTCCGTATCCTGCCTCTTATTGACATCTTGTCTTATTTCACACTTGACGTTATCTCTAGAGTGGCGCTTGATGCTGAGCTCGGGTGCTTTGCTTCTGACTCAGATCCATACAACTTCTATAAGGGTTTGGCTGAGCACATGCCTCTCGTTAATACCAGCGCTTAACTATGTCTATACATAGGTAAGTATAATAATTATAATTACTAAGAGGTATAATATTCTATAGTAGGTATATATAATAATGTTATCCCTAGTAAAGTATTCTAGACCTCTGCCTCTTTCCGTTTAGGGATGGCTACTACTGCCTCCAGGCGTTATACTTGTAAGGGTTTTATTAACTATTACTAAAAGCACCAGTAACTGATAATACATCCTAAATTCCCATCATAGAGAGTCTTGGAACAGAACTTTAATAGCAGGTGCACTGCTGCGTTTCTCAATCACCCTCTAGTCCTATTAGCTTACGGCCAGCTTGACTCTAATTTGAATATTCTGGCTTCTTTTTCGCTTTAGTTGGCATCTCTCGATTCAAACGAGGCATAGCTTACGACGGAGTATTTGAGCTTCAATCGCACTGAGAGCCCTGAAGATCTACCAACGATGACCACCGTCTACCCAACTCCCAATATGCGCCTCGTCACCCCGTTCACGATAAAGCGTCCGCCGTCGATATATGTCTTCCCGCTCCCGAAATGAGCTATATTAATAGAGACAAGGCGGAAGCGGGCCTATTCGCTATACTACAACGGACGCGCTCAGGCCAGTCGAGGAGCGAGAAAGAATGGGATATATTCAAGCTGTCTTTAATCAGGAAATCTCTTTTTCTCAGTGAAGACAATACGGTTGGACTTTCGCATTTCGTTTTTCGATAGTCGTATCTACGAAAATAACGCGTCTTGAGCTCTCTCTATCGATTGGTGAAGTTGGTGGCCCAGCGCTTGTCGACGGTTGACGCGTCGCGATCGGTGGCAGTCGATTGGTCATTTCTTCAACACCGAGGAGTTGGGAAGGACATCCTCGTGCGTCTAAATCGAGAACAAACTGAATCATAATCTGCTCCTCTTGATTAAAATAATTTCGACGTGATTGTGGAATCCAATCGCGCCGGAATTAAAAGTCTTTCTGCCGGTGACGTAACCTATGCTTAAAGACCTAACGGAACTTTTCCAGCCTCAGTGATTGGGTCTGATATATTTCGTGGTTAGACAACCAATTAACGAATTCACAAGTTAGACATAAGAAGGTAGTGTGTGACGTATGCTTATTATGTACGTTAACGGAATTGGATGTGGTCATCGTATGATTTAATCGATGTGCTAGTTAATTAATTGATGTAGTTAAGGGTGAGCGGTAATGTTAGGGGATGGGGATTTATAAGTATAAAAAAGGGCAGGTGCTTTTGTCGGATTAGCCAGCTTGGAGAGGGCTTTCCAATCCACTTCGACGGGTTTGCCACACCTCGATAGCTGGCGCGATAATTTACCTTGATAATATTTACTAACTAATAAGCCTGATGAGAGTTATGGCACATATGCTTATTAAATATCTTATTATCCCACGAACGAACTGCCTTTGTTTCCGACAACGTTTGCTACTCCTAATTTTGTCTAGCCCAGCTCATAGGGTGGGCTGTCTCAGAGTGCGGGCGGTCATAGAAAAAGAATCCCACAACTTAGATGACGCACATGGTGTGGGCTTGATCTTCAATATCGAGAAGCAAAACCGCGATAATGTGCGGAAGTTCAACAGGATATCTGAGCTCGCAAGCAGCAGCCACCGCACTCATTGTCCACTCATTGTAGCATTACGACATTCGGTCAGGAGAGTTCAGCTCATCAGTCACATCTCTTACATTTTCCTGCGTAAGCGAAAGTATCAGATTCGCATTCTCATTAAGCCTTGTACATAGGGGGTGATAACATCATCCTTTCCTGCTTCAAGAACGATGCGCATGATTCAGTACCTAGTGAAGATTTTGTGCCAATGCAATATCCAAACAGGCAAAACGAGAAGGGTCGCGAGCCCGGTGAAGTAGCGCATTGAGACCTGGCTAGGTTTCTTATTTGCCGAACCTATCGGGATGGATGACCCGTCACCATCTTTCTCTAAAACCAAAACTTACAGTACCCTCCATGTGGGCCGGAAGCTACTGTGCTAAGTTAGCGCCTTCATCACCCCGGATTTTCAAGGTGATACGGAAAGAATGCCGGAGCCATATGTCTACGACCCGTTTCGATGTTGCAAGGGTTTGTGTGCGTGGATGAAGCGGATGAAGCTGCGACTAAGCGCACCATAAAGCACCCAAACGGTTCGTGGCTGACACGCTCTTCTTGTGGGCTGTAATAATCCCTCAGGACGCCCGCAGTTTCTTCAGTGGCCGCTGCAACCCCGCAAGCTAGCGAAAGGTTACTTTGCTGGAAATGACAAAGTAACCTGCGATGAGACAGGGATGCCGTGGTGCGTGTTTGTCCTTCTATGACCGCATCATCCAACAATCTGTCTCGTATCGCTCCTGTCGCCTATCTGACAGGTGGTTAAGCCAAATATCACTGGATCGTCGCCCGTCTCACGTCTCCAAGTCTGATTTCTCTTTACCACCCTCGACTCTTTCTTGTGATTATTTCCAGACTTGATATTCCCCCTTTCCTCCACATCTGTGCAAATCTGTTGTTCGTCACCTCTTGGCACCATGTCGTTGGGAACTTTCTACTTCACGACAACAATTTTGAACAGCTTCTTCGGCTTTGCTTACGACATAACTTTGATGTCTCAATTGCTCGCCAATCATCGCTATCCAGGGGGTCATGGACTACTCGCCTGTCCAATGGTAACTACGTATTAATTGTAAGATATGTAAGATATGGAACAGCAACAATACTAATAAACCCCTGTATACATATACTTTCCAACGGGTTTTGGTGATGGCCGTTGCAAATCGTTATACGTAGGCACTGGAGCATCCTCATTACGAATGTTGCGAGTAGAACAACACAGAACCCTCTTGGTCTAACATACTGGTATAATACTGCGTCTCTTATAAAAGGATATGTGCTTTCGTGCGATTCCACAGAAACATAAACATTTATAAGAGACAAATATTCTTAAAAGAAAGATATCAGCTGCCAGAAAATTACTGACAGGAGTGTTAACAGCAGTTTCTCTATCCTTTGAGCTAGATGATATGGGAGTCTCAAGGCGAGGACAATGGAATGGTCAGTCGTATGAAGCTGATGGCCTACTGGTCAGGACTCGCAAACTTGGAGAAGTGGCACTAAGATCGGGTAGGTAAATCGGTCATTTGTAAGCAGCACATTAGTTGGTGAGTATCGATGCTAATTCCAAAACAAACATCAGTTGTTGACAGGGCTTAGGGGCTCCAATCGCGTAGGACTATGGGCACCAGGGAGCTAAGGTGTCGCGCCTCGCCAAGGCTTAGAGCAGTAATCAGCATCGAGACCAGCCAGGGGGAAATCAGCGCCCGATGGCGGAAGTGCAACATCTGATCCGGCAATCTACCGTGCAAGCCAATTGTCATAATGGTTTGTCAAACGGAGGGAACCCAATCAAACACTCTTCCAGCTTGACGGTCTCTAGTAGCAAATGCACACCTCCTGGATTCGAGGCCATCTTGGCCGGATAAGCCGGCAAAGTAAGCTCGGCCCTATCTCCTTTCTTCAACAGGACACAGCAAGTACAAGTCCGGGGTCATCGGACTGAGGAGTGCGGGGAACTGGGGTGCTGACTCGATCTTAGAGTGTTACCGGCGACGATCATACCTGGAATCGTAGGCCATGGCTTGTGCTCAGGCCTCGGAAACAGGTGATTGATCAAGTCAGCATCCATGTCGAGGCGCAGTAGCCACAAACACCTCTTGGAATGTTCTAATGGCGGGGAGAGAGCAGGCGGTGATAGTCCTAGCGCTAGGGTTGGCGGGTTACTGTTTCTGCCTTAGCTCCTATGACCTTAGAGTTTGAAAGAAGAGGTGTGGCCACGAAATTTGATTTAGGTTGGCTGCCAACATTAGAGATAGCCCAATTTCAAACCCCTGCGGGAAGTTCGTCTGCCGCATTATTCCTGTAAAAAATCACTCTCTTGTAATCAGCTCAGCGCGCAGATCAGAGTTCATTTATGTCGCCAGACGTCCGCGCTTTGAAGAAGATCCAATATCCAACCCTCATCGATGATCTCCATTTATCTCATATCGCTCCTTACTATCTCACTACCGTAGTGCAATCTTTAGTGATTTGCACAGGCCAGAAACCTCCATGTTGCCTCTAACACGCGGCATCGAGGATTCTAAAAGCGCTGAAGGAGGGCTCACGTACGGCGGCGAGTCTGTGCTGGTCATTGTATGTCTCCATCTCCGATGTTCTGGCGGTGCGCAATATGCTGGTGGCTAACGTCCGTATGCAGGTCTGTGCTACCCTAGCGCTGTACAATGCCGTTGAACTTTTGACCCTCATCTTCATGACCTTTAAACGTCGTTCGGGTCTCTATTTTTGGAGTATCCTGCTAGCGTCGCTCGGGATACTCCCTTACTGCATCGGATATTTGATTATCTATTTCGACATTACCCACGACTATGTGGGCATAATTTTCTCTAGCGTCGGGTGGGTGCTGTTAGTTTCTGGCCAGTCTGTAGTTTTGTACTCCAGGCTGCATCTCGTTGTTGTTGATATCAAGGTGCTACGGGCCGTGCTCATAATGATTATCGCCAATGGTATTGTCTGGGTAAGATTTGGATGCTGTTCCGTTTCTCTGTACACGTCAGCTGAGCCATGCCAAAAGCATACAAGCATAACAGTTCTGCATATTGGATCGTCTTATAGCCCACACGAGAGCAAAAGCGGCTTCAACGCTGTTTACAGCATCCTGGAGAAAGTGCAGATGACGTGCTTCTGCATACAAGAGCTCATTATTTCTGGCCTATATATCTGGAAGACGATCGACATTCTTAAGACAGCATTCGGCAACACGCGACGTATCTTATGGCAGTTAATTGCCATTAATATGATTATCGTCCTTATGGACTTTGCTCTTCTAATTATTGAGTATATGAACTTCTTCATATGGGAGCAAGGCATAAAAGCGGTCACATACTCGATCAAGCTGAAGCTCGAGTTTGCTGTCCTCGGCGAACTAATCGACTTTATGCATCGTCGAGATAGAACCCAATCCTTTTCTAATTGGGAAAACCAAAATACGAGTGCGTTCGTGGAACACTCTGCTGTTCGAAAGAATAACCGGAATAGCTCGAGCAATAAGGCAATTTCGCATCACAAAGACAATCAGACAAATACGATTCTTATCGCCTCTATGACAATACCAGATAATGCGGTCAGTAATGGGATCTATATTATTACTCCAGCTAATATAGAGAACTCATCTATATACCCTAGAGATAATCAGAGTACAGATGAGCTCTACCATTAAATGATTGCGAACTCCACAGTCTAAGCCAGAAGGTTCGCATATCTACAGATAGTAATTAATATCTTATCCTGCCAATACCTATTCTACTTAATTGGTATCTTCGAGGCAGAGGAAAATATATTTATAATTAGACGGAAGCAAAACTTTGCCAATCTTATATGCATTCTTCTTCCAGCGTCACATTAGATCAGGAACAGATTATTAGATCAGACTTTCGAACCTCCGAATGTAGGTCGTACCCACAAGAGGATAGAGGAAGTTTAACTATCCCATAAGTACCCAAGGACATCCACAACGGTCACAACGAGGGCCCACGTAGGTTTGGTAATATACGTCCCAATAATATTAGTTGTTACAAATCGCGGCATTGTATAATTAGCAGCCGTACCAGGTCTGCTTATAACGATTTCGCTTGCAATAGCAATTACAGCGTGAGCAATTAAGCCTAGTTTAATAAGCGAAGTAAGAAGAAAAAGCTGGAATAGCTGCAGTGACATTAGGAGCAGTGTGTGTATTAATGCGAGAGTTATATGTTTCTATATAGAGAGGTTTAAATTTAGTGCTATAATGTATTTTAGCTAGAAAAATAACTGCGTAAGTTGGGTTATTAAGGTATATATAGTAATTATAATATTCTTAAATAAAGCTAATATTATAACTAATATTAATAATATATATATTTTCTAGAATTAATAGAATTTTATTAATTATTTTAAAATAGTTTATATAATACCTTAGCTATAAATACTTTATTAAGTAAACTTTTTATACTTTACATATATTTACAGAGTAGTTAGAATTATAAAAAATAAGATATAGCTTTAATATTCTAAGGTATATATAGGATGAAGTAAAGTTTATTATATAAATACTTAATATAGTTATATAAAGTTATATCAAAATAAGATAATATAAGCTTGAATTATTCTATAATTAGTAATTATATAATTATAATAAAAAGTTTTAAGAAATAATACTAGCTTAAACTTACTTACTTTAAGAATTACTATTTTAATATCATCCTACTACTTTATTAAGCTTCTCAAGCTTTTTTCCCGAATTTACATTTATGGCTTCTTAATTAGCCGAGAATTGGCCCCGCACGGCAAATTAAAATCGCTAATGTAATCACATCATAACCTCAATAGTCAGGTCTTCGATTTGAAATAGCATATTTAGACCGACATCACAGTCATGACTCAGCTGCTCGACTGGGCCGCTGGTCGTGCTGTACTCGAATAAAGCCCCTTGTCATGTAGACAGACGGGGAAGAGCCAGGCGCACCTAGGCTCAACTTTGGTGATCCTACCATCTCCTCATTTTCAAACTGCGAGATGTTAGAGATGATAGTGCTGATCAGCCAGGGATGCTCGACTCCTGTTTCAATCATATCACGTTAATCTCAGTTCCCCGCAAATAATGTCAGACGTTCATCCTGAATTTATTTTCTTGTTGTTATCCGGCCCTTTCATTGTCGAGTGAATCCCCATAATCGGGGTATGGATTGGATATAGAATCCTTCGAGATTAACGACTAACCCTCCGATATCGACAAGATGGGCGGCTTCCTTGTACCGGAAAACTTCGCGGACGATCTTCCCAGTACAGATGACATGAACCTGGCTTCTGTTATCTGGGGCTGCCGTTGTGTATCAGGAGATAGTCGTTGAGTGTGCCTTACTCGGCCTCCCTCATCTGCTTGGCGCCGCGAAGTTGTCCTCGTTGGGTTGACGAGGGTAATCGGAGTGATTCGCATACATTATGTATCTTTTCGCCTTTTTGAACCCCCCCAACACCAGAAATTAGATCGGCATTATATTCCTATCTCGTTTAATCGTCTCGTGTAACTCTATTCGATTTAGACGTAAATTGCAACTATTTTCGGCATATTTTGCGGATATGTTTGGTAGGAAAAGTCCAAAGTGCGGGGGACGGTTGCGTGGGGTGGCACTCTACGTAATACCGCATTTCTCTACTTTCACTAACACAGTCGGGTTAGCTCTCCGTGCCTCCAGAATGGCACCAGACTTGAGGTAATCTATAACTTCGTACGGTGCCTAAGGTATTGCGCTAAATGCGCATTACTCTCAGGATGTTAACCCCAGCCGGTGGCGATGGTCCTTTATCCGTTGCTCAAGAGATGGGTTTACCAAGTGCGTAATGACCTTAACCGTCAATCCAATGACCAGGTCCCTTTCAGTCAGTCCTGGTTCATGCACCTTTCGATTACCTCGGCTAGCATCTCGGCGAGGCCGAGTGCCCGTTAAGCTTGGGTGTGTTTAGATATTAACCGATCATGTCGACATTCATCCGACTGACATGATCAACCTCAAGCTAATTAGCCGAATCAGATCGTGTATGGACGTCACTTCTATCCGAAAATATTGTCATTGGAGTGGTGTTGAATTGTGGATTGCTCGTCAAAATACAATAAATGTCCCACACATCTCTTGAGCTGAATATCATTGACATTTTGGAGTCATCGGATAGTATTCTGACTCTTGATGAACAGATTCACTCAATAGCTCGCAATTCAGAGTAACAATGCTGTGGAAAGGTCTCTTCTCTGTCTTGTCCTTTGGGGCGCAAGCTTTCGCGACAGCCGCCCCAGCAGCCGACAAAGGCCTCCCCATCGTCGACTTAGGTTATGCACGCTATAAAGCTTCTTACAATGTGAGGTTTCTCGCCAGCTTAGGGAGACCGAGTATTTGTTCTTTTGGTTCATGGAGACTAATTCGAGTGTCATCCAGGATACTGGAGATTTCTACGCTTTCAAGAACATCAGATTTGCGGATCCTCCAGTGGGTCAACTCCGATTCAAACAACCTCGACCCGTATCGACCGTGGATAAGACCGTAAAAGATGGCTCAGTGGGCTTCTCATGCCCCCAGGCCTTTCCTGAGTGGTTTCTCAAATCCGGAGCTATAGCGGCGAATATCACCACGGAGCAACTCCGTGATCAGATCCTGAAGGATCCGACAATGTCAGAAGATTGCTTGTTCTTGAACGTGATTGTCCCAAAAGACATCTATCGTCATACACCAAACACTGGGGAGGATAAGAAGAAGTGTTCTCCCAAGAAAGGCGGTGAGTTGGATCCGATCGAGATAGGTTCTATTGACTAATCGATCTAGCACCCGTTATGGTTTGGATCTACGGAGGCGGCTATGTTTTCGGTAAGTACGTCCGCCTCACGGCGTTTGGGGGCCTTGACTAAAACTTTTGGAAAAGGCAGCAAAGACCAGGCATCTTTTGATCCCGCTGGTCTCATCGCTAGGTCTCAGGAGGAAAACGGTGAAGGGATCGTATACGTCGCTTTGAACTACCGTCTTGGGCTTTTTGGCTTTCTCAATGGATTGGGCGACAAAGACGTCTTTCCTAACGTTGCGTTCCAAGACCAGCGCCTTGGCCTACAGTGGTGAGTCCTCTCAGCAACTCAGGGAACTCCTCGTATACCGATGCTGATGTTGCTTTCAGGGTGAAGCAGAATATCCACCTATTTGGAGGTGATCCAAACAGGGTGACTGTCTTTGGGGAATCTGCTGGTGGCGGTAGTATCATGCACCAATTAACTGGTGACGGTGGCAAGACAAAGGTGCCCTTCGACCGTGCCATTATCCAAAGCCCCGGATGGCTCCCATCGATTCCGGTTTCTCGGATCTGGAATGATACGCTTGCTTTAGCTACGAAGCGCGCTAGCAAGCCGGTTAGGAACGGAGCCGATCTCGCAAAGCTCGATTACCAGACGCTGCTCCAAGCGAACGAGGACGTCGTGTACAAGGCCAATTATGGAGACTTCGCATATGGGCCAACCGTCGACGGGGGTTTTGTGCCGGCGTTTGTTGGTACCTCGCTGCTCAGGGGCCATTTTGATCACTCGCCTAAGATCATGGCCGGCCACAACTCTCACGAATCAGACATCTTCACCTCAACTGAGATCGATAGCGTTGATAAGATCAAGACCAAACTTCGAACATCGATTTACGGCATCAAGGATTCAGCTCTTGACTACGCGCTAAACGTCTTGTACCCTGAGCCTTCTAAGACGAACTTATACACCGATGAGCATGGTCGAGCTTCCTTGATAATGTCAGAGTATGTCTTCGTCTGCAATACTCGCTGGCTGGCCACTGTGTATGACAACTGTACCCATAACTATCAATTTCAAGTTCCCCCTGGACACCATGCACAGGATATCCCCTTCACATTTTACGAATCAGGTAATGTTGTAGGCGTTATCTCCGACCTTGCGCAGAAGATGCAGCTCTACTTCACCAGATATGCCTCAAGTGGCGATCCCAACGGACCATCACTTCCAAATTGGCCAGTTTACGCGAAGAATGCAAATATCGTTACTTTTAGCACCGATGGCGTGGGTGAAGCAACTGACGATGGCAAGAACGAAAGGTGTGACTTTTGGCAGCAGGGAACTTATGCTTAAGAGTCAAGTCAATGCTCATGGACTGTATGAAACCTCATTAATGTATTCATCTTATGCAAGCACCTCAAGGATATTTGTGGGCGGTTTACTAGTTTTATACTGTCATTTGATGATGAGAGAGATCCCTCTGAGGCATTCCAGATCCCATGTTAGCGAGTCCAACATCACTCTTGTTGCTTTTTCCATCGTTGCCCCACGCATAGTTGCCAGAAAATTCCTCCGCGCACGGAGGGTGACCAACTCGGGCCGTGCCTTTGGCACGTTCAGGGTCTGAGCTTTCGTCAATTTCTCCAAGTCACCTGTTATGCTCCTGTATGCGGAAAGCAGTAGACATTCATCTACCAAACACGCAACGCTCGCCCACCTTCGCATTTTACACCAATCAAAAGCAAGAGCCTCTCAATATCACAAACATGCCTAGGAGCATCGAGGGCGGATATTCATAATAGAGATGAGCGCATTCAACGATGGCAAGAGACGCTGAAATGGTCCCGATGGAGAGGGCTCGATTGCCGAGATTCGAAAACGCCCTCGAACGAGCGATGACTATGATGGTATCATAAGACATAGAAAGAGGCTGTTGCCTCGAGACTATGCAGTTGGCTGGATCTGTGCTTCTGCTATCGAGCTGCCTGCTGCTCAAGTCTTGCTGGATGAGATCTATGAGACTGTGCCTATAAACCGTGATGACATAAATACCTATACCTTTGGCAACATGAGCATGCATAATATCGTTATTGCATGTCTTCCGTTAGGTAGCTACGGCCTAACCAATGACGCGACGGTCGCGAACAATATGCGTCGAAGCTTCCCTTCAATATGGTTAGGGCTTATGGTTGGGAGTGCCTATTCGATGTAATGGTCCATCTTGAGTCGTTTTTCCGAAGTCGTATTGCACTACCTCTTTGCTGACAACGATATCACCAGGACGGATGTCAACCTTCCCAGGAACTCTACCGCCGATATCCACACGTGCTCTCGACTGCCGTCACTAAACTTCAGGCTAAGACGCTCGATAAACATCCCGCAATATCCAGTCTCACCTACCCTAGTGCCTTCAGGATAGGCTATTTCATGGCACATACGATCACGTAGTCCACCAACCAGTCAACAGCTGTGAGGACACAAGAATTGGAATGAGACTTATTGCAAAGCTTGGTTACTCTTTCACATGTATTTAGAAGCATTAGAAGAAGAGAAAGACAACGTCAAATAAAACGGATCCAGCTTGGATTTCATCGTCGGGCTTGGTTAGCCTCGTCTCAACACCCTTCGTTTCCAGTCCATGATCGTATTGAAACCTCGTTTTGGATCAGCGTCGGAACTCAAGGCGCGGTATCTGATTTCTCCGCCCCTATAGCGCCTTCGATCAACGCCAGATGATTGTGGAACTGGTGTTGGCCGCTTGAAGCCGTACGTACTGTTTTGGTAATTTTGGTAGACGGCCAGGGTCATGGGGTACTCCTCAGAGCCAATAATCTTGTATCTGGCTAAACGAACATCAAAAATCAGGTAGCTTCTGCCGAATCATACCGCACCATTGAGCTGACATTGGATTTGCTGATGAACAGATGTGTCAACCCAAGATCCTACTTGTGAGCCTAATTCACGAGAGCTAGGGGATGAGCTCCCACTAGGTCCGTATGCTCTCGGGAGTTAATTGTTCGACTATGATGAACTCGAGATGATGTGCGCGCATGGCGATGCTCCTAGAATTCCTCTCGAATTTGCACATGCGCGCCTGATAGCGCAACGTTGTCTCTGCGAGATTTTCTGAGGAATGCGGAATGTGGAAGTGTCTCAGTGTCATAAGTACAATGATCATGCCTCATGTCAAAAAGATTGTTACTCATTCTCAGCTTAATTCTGAAGGTAGTAGGTCATGTTGATGAGTATGAGAAGCAAGGCTTATGTGCTCCCAAGAACGGGGGTTTGACATCTGGGACCATCGAGGCCGAGGCCTGGAGCACAATTGCCAAGAGATAGTAGGGGAAATCGCAGGTTTGGCTGAATGGGATGCTGGCATAGGACGTTACTGATATGAGTATCATTCGTGAGCGTTGTAAGGAATTGACAATATTAGCGAAATATGCATATCCGATCTCTGCTTGGTGGATCCTATTTGTGTAGCTAGCTTTGTAAAGTACCCAAGTTTAATACAGATAATGGGAGCGATTGTATTGGTGATGATGGTGATGGAAGCGCAAGTCTCATATTGATCCCATTATCGTTCCAGCTTGGATTGTTCCCAAACAGCAGCAGGATTGTTTCGATGCCTCCAGTTACGAGTGTTGATAGTACAGGGACAGAGCAAAAGAGGATCTGTTTGGGCATGATGTGAGAGACATTGAGTGTTGGGGAGGAGTTGCTTTCCTCCGGACGAGATTGGTATAAGATGGATGAGTGATAACAGAAGAGAGACGTGACCTACGGAGACCCCTGAACGAGACATACGAACAATGTGAGCGAGTGGGGGGGATTCACTTTGTGTGAAGATGGAAAATTGGTCGCCGAGTTAGCTATCCGATCGACAAACGACTCAAGTGCGATCGTACAGTATTGAACACCGACAGCTTCCTCTCCTACAACAATCGTTCATGTAGGGCGGCTCCACACCTCAAATATATATACCCTAGACACGGTGTACGCGCTGGGAGTTGGCTCATCTGTCGCTTCGCAAAGTACCTACCGGGCCTGTGCCTGGAGGGAGTACTTCTGACTCACACTGTCAGCTTATCTCCACTTCCCCAGATCTGCGCTACTTCCGGGTACCTCTTTCTTGAATCGGGGGTTACTTACGTACCTATAAGATAGCTAAATTTAGACGAAATATCTGCTTATTAGGTAGGTTTATATACTGAAATATCTTCACTCTGGACTTAATAAAGGGAATGTTATTTTGAAGCGGAATGTGGAGATATTTAATATTATATTACTTAATAAGGAGGTTGCCTATTATAACTTATTTTAGGCTAAAGGGAATAGGTTATAATTTTCTTATTTATAATTTATAATTTATAGATGTATAGATATTTGGTTAGAGGTATAATAAAATACTAAGCTATAATGCAAATAGATTATTTAATAAAAAGCAAAGCTATATTAAATAGTGACTTCGCACCTCTCCTATACTGATATCCCTAGGAATAACTTTACCTCCTTATTCTCTATCTATTTAATTAAGACCCTAACCTAGAC